>ML836353.1:34384-46809 GCA_009831015.1 Picea engelmannii | reverse complement strand
AGGTCTCCGATTAGATGTGCTTTTGGTTCTTGACACACACATGCAGCTTACAAAGTCTATTGACTGTCACTGGTTCCACTCTCAGACTTTGGGGGGCATTCTATTATCCACATTTTTGGTTATCAAGATGATATTATGATTATTTCATGATGATGGAAGATCAAACTCTTCATTAAGAACTTTTTCCTGAAGAAGGTTACACTTGTCATTTTCTCAAAAGTCATATTTTGAAATTAGTTCGCAGGCTGCATATATACTCTCCTGCGAGAATCCATAATTCCCGCATGCTGCATTCAACTTGACTGCGGACTTTCCACACTGTGTCAATGGTTAGGGTGCGGACATGTTTCTAAAGGAAGAAAATGAATAATTTCTCGATCCTTCTAGAAGGAATCTTCTAGAAGGGTGAGTTGGAGTTCGAATGGCTGGAAAAATACTGACTTTCCAGATATCTTGGGATCATTCCCTATCCAAGTAACTAATCAATATTCTCCTATATATTGAGGAGATTACTTATGGAAAGGGTTAAGCATAAGAACAAGAAGAAGCAAGTTAGCTAGAGATTTGATTGGAGAACTTGTTCAAGACTGTATGAAGGATTGAAGCTACAACAGCAAGAGATAACAAGTAATCATATGTAGTTGAACTTCTTCATGCATGAGCAAGTGTGTGTGTCAGAGCTAGGAGCCATCGAAAGGAGATCTACGACATCAAGGCTCAGGTTGTATTTTTCCCTTTCAGTTAATGCAATACATGAATATGTCCCTTTCCCATAATGATGATGTCATCTTATTACATGATTCCTTGATCACATGTATAGACTAGGTATTGAATACATTAATGCCTTTGCTGTGATTGGTTTGTGTTGTTGTGATTGGAACGACACAAGAGCATTGGAGCAGAGCAAGGAACAACAGAGTTTAAAGGAGAGCGTTCATAAGGTATCTCCACTATCCATTTCTCTTAGTTCATTCAATATCGAGATCTAGGGAAAGAGTAGTATTCTGTTACGGTTTTTTCCAGATCCAGGTGGATCTGGGGAGATTGGTCTGTGTCCGCACTCACGAATTTATCCATAAACAATTGCTCCATTGGAGAAGTGTCAGGTAATAGCTCAATTGCGGTGCGTAGTGTGGGAATTTCGCACTCGATGGGAAGAGTGGCCTCAACCCCATGGACTAGCTAAAATGGTGTGAAACCAGTAGTTGTTTTCACAGCCATACGACAAGCCCATAGCATGGAAAATAACATATGATTCCAATTGGTCTTATGTTTCTTAACTATGTGATGTAACATGGTATTGAGGACCTTGTTAACTGCTTCAACCTATCTTTTAGAATGAGGGTAATATGGTGAGGCAAACTCATGAGAGAATCCTAACAGAGATGAGAGTTTGAAGAAAATCTCATTCTTGAAGTGTTTCCCATGATCAAAAACCAGTTGGAGTGGTACTCCAAAGCGAGATATAACGTGGTTAAATAAAAAATGCGTTGCGGTGTTAGCGATATTGTTGAAGGTGGGCATAGCTTCTGCCCATTTGGTGAATTAATCGACTACTACAACAATGTACTTGTGACCATTGCTGGAGGGGGGATTACAAGTCATGAAGTCGATGCCCCATTTACAAAAAGGGCTGGCAGTGATGACTGGATGAAGAAGAGCAGGTAGTGCTTAGGATTTTTTGGCATAAATCTGACACTGCTCACATCATTTCACAACGTGAATGCAATCGTGAAACAAGGTAGGCCAAAAGTAACCTTCTCAGATAATCTTTTGAGCAGTGGATATTCTCTAAAGATGGCCCCCACATGCACCGCTATGGTAGTCGTTCAAGACTCTATCGGCCTCGTCAATGGTCAGGAATCGAAAAAGAATGGTGTCGACTCCTTGTCGATATAGGATGTCTCCGATGATGAGGTAGAGAGGGGACTGATGGTGAATACGATGATGATCATCTTGCGAAAGGTGATTACTGAACTTTTGAGTTCGAAGGTAGATGAGGAGGTCGCCATACCAAGGATCATCCGAAGTGATGTAAAAGAGGTGTTCGTCGGGAAAGTTGGTATTGACGGGGGAAATGGTGGTGTTAGAGGGGAGGGTTGTGTCAAGTTCAGTGAGAATGAGGGATTTCTTTCTCTTGGGTGTTGAAAATTATATATCGTACTCCTGAAGGATAACGATCCATCGAGTAAATTTTCCATTAATTTTCTGACGACTGAGCAAGTATTGCATAGGGTTGGAATCTGCTACAACCTTAGTTGTACGAAGCAGAATGTACTGACGCAATTTCTGTACTACGAGGATGATTGCAAGAGCTAGTTTCTCTTCGTGTTTATACTTCAAGGGTGGCCCTGAGAGGTTTTTACTAACGTAATAAATGACATGTCTACGATTGTCATCACCTAGCTGAATGAGAACTCCTGCTACTGAAATAGATGATGCTGAGACGTAGAGTATATAGTCGTGATTGTTGTCAGGTGCACTAATTAAAGGAGCATTGGAGAGCACCAGTTTAAGATCGTCAAATGACTATTGGTCATGTTCATCCCAGTGAAATGGGATGTTGTGACGTAGTAAGTGAAGGAAACCGTGTGTGCGAATGGTGTAGTCTGGGACAAATCATCGTAGAATGTTAGCTTTGCCTTGGAGGCTTTGGAGTTGTCGTAAATTTTGGGGAGGTGGAATTTTGGTGATAGCTTGGAAGTTGAGGGGGTCCATGGTAATATCACTTTGGGAAACGATGAAGCCGAGGAGGCACCCTATGGTGACACAGAAAATGCACTTGAGGGGATTCAAGCAGATGTTATACTGACGACACCATTGGAAGATGATTCACAAACCATCAAGATGTTGGGTGTGTTTCTTTGATAGAGTTGTGAGGTCATCCAAGTATGCGATGATGATATGAGCTAGATAGTGAAAAATGTATGTCATATCCCATTGGAAAGTTGTGCCTGTTGGAAAATGTTTAACAGGTAGTGCATGCTTGTCATTGATGGAAAGTACAACAATGAAGATGGCATGAGTATAGGAAGAATGTAAGAGATGGGCACCAGAAGTATTTTAGGAGGATGTCGCAGAGCAAGCCTGCTAAGTTCAGAAGAGACAGTGCAGAGGATTGTTGGCATGTCATTATCAGGCAAAGTTAGCTTGTCATTGATGGCAAGATCAGAGTATTGAGCGAAGGAAAAACAAGGACAAAGTATGCTCCGGAGGAGAAGCGCCAGTGATCGCTGGATCTCATCCTGAATTCCCGATGGACGTCAGATCTGTATGAAGATAATAAGAGGGTGCTGAAGAGTAGAATAGATCTCAGGCGTCGGATCTGAGAGAAGGGTCTGACCACTGTTGGATTGAGGAAAACCTGCATGATCTTTAAAAGTGCAAGGAGTAGAGGGCTCACAAATCCCGGAAGCAGGAGGACCGTCCATCTCAGGGGGTTATGTGGACCATTGATCCAACTCCCTATCGGAGTTTCGAGGATCGCGTGTTGGAAATGTCAAAGAAACAATGCAACAAGAATCCCGATTTCTCGATATGAAAAAGCCCGTCGTAATCTGAGCCGTTAAATCAAGATCACATCTGGACCATTGATCGGAGTTTCGAGGATTGCGTGTTGTAAATGTCAAAGAAGCAATGCAATAGAAATCTTGATTTCTTGATATGAAAAATCCTAGCGCAATCTAAGCCATCAAATCAAGAACACATCTGAATCGTTGACCTGACTCACATCAGCAGACCACATCAGCTAGGAAAACGTGTCACAACCAGGTAATGAAAAGTGTCAGACTGATTCAACATTTCAGGCACATGTAAGTCATGAATCAGAGTGATACGTGCCAGTATTAAACACGTGTCAATCCATGTGTGACGTCAACAGATGGAAACCTTGTCAGAGTTTTGAATATCAAGTGTTGAAGTTGTCAAAGAACATTGACATCAGGAATCCCAATATCGTGATATGTGAAATCACGATGTAATCTGAGCCTTCAGATCAAGCTTTGATCTGGACCGTTGATTCCACTCAATGGAGAGGCATCGAGGATCAAGAGTTGGACATGACAAAGATTATGTACATCAGGACCCCGATTTCACGATATGTGAATTCGCGATTTAATCGTAGTTGTTAAGTTAAGAAGTGGACCGTTGATCTGATTTCTTTATGGAGTATCGGGGATCAGAACTTTGAAGTGACAAAAACACTAGACATTAAGGATGTCGAAATCATGATACGCGAAATCATGATTTAATCGCAGCTGTTGAATAGATATCAGATCTGGACCATTGACATAACTCCATATCGGAGTTTCGCAGATCGCGACATCAAGAGGAATAGAAAACAAGGTAGCAAGAATGCTGAAATCGCGATATGCGATATGGAGATTCAATCACAGCTGTTAAATCAAGCTTGAATCTAGACCGGTTATGTAACTCCATATCGGAGTTTCGTGGATCGCGACTTGGAGAGGAAAGAACACAATGCAACAGGAATGACGAAATGTCGAAAACCGATTTAAAGGAAAAATTAATAAAGCTCATCCAACGACGTAGATTAACCTGAAGAAGATTTGAGGGCTACTGTTGCACGACACAATGAAACTGCTAGAAACCATTGATGGTTTCTACTAGAGGATGCAAAGACGCTTCAGGATGACTAAAAGAGGAGGTGAATAGTCTCTAAGAGGAATGAAGATGTTCGTGGAGGCAATTGATAGCTGACGAGCATTGAGGCCTGTAACTGAAATAGAGAAGGTGAGTTCGACTGTCATAGAGAAGACGAAGAGTCTCAAACTGCCAGAGAGGCTTAGGAATATCAGTATAACATACAATGATGTTGCACACACGGGGTGAACCACCAGAGAAGCTAAAGATTCATGATGATGATCAGACAGAGCACTCGAGAGGCGGTGGATAACGGCGTGGAGTCATCATGCAGAGGCATTGCGAACATTACATGCACAAGGTGCACATAAGCTATAAATACACAATACAAAGAAGAGATTGGGGGGTTGTTGCTATTGAAGTTTGTTGTGGTTGTTGTTGGTGAAGGTGATTCATGTGTGAAGAAGGGTCATAGTGCAGCAGCTGAATAGCACAGAAGAGGAACTGCACAAGTGAATGGACATGGCACACAGAGCATAAAAAGTGGAAGAACATACAACAAAAGATATGTGTGCAGAAAGGTAATGAGGCAGATAGAGCAACGAAATGCAACAGAACATTGATGAGTCTGGTAAGCCATTGTTGAACATCATATCACTGTAATAAGTTTCAGTAGCAAATATTTATATTTCAGGGTGGTTGGGAGGAGATAGGGAAGATTGGTGTCCTCAAAGGTTCAAGTGGGTGCTTGAACACAGGGAGTTGGTGCTTCCTTCTAGTTGGTTCTAGAGAAACCAGGGAGTTGGTGTTTCCTTCTAGTGGGTGCTAGAGAAACAAGGGAGTTGGTGCTTCCTTCTAGTGGTTTCTAGAGAAAACAGAGATTTGGTGCCCTCAGCAAGTTGCAGCTTGCAAATTTGAAGTTGTAGCCTCATTATGAGTTGGTTCTCATATGTATGATACTATAAAGAATGTAACTATTACTTATCATATAAAGAAGAAGAGGTTTTTACCCTGAATGGGTTTCCTCAGGAAATATGTGTCTCTGTGTTTCTCATATATGTGAATGATGTTGAAAGTTCCATTGTTTATTTCCCTGCATTATTGTGATCATCATTCAGTATCTCTACAAAGAGTTTAAAAGAACCATGATTGTTTAAGCACGATAACAACTGATTCACCCCCCCGCTCTCAGTTACATAACAATTGGTATCAAAGTCAGCCCCTTTTATCTAAGGGTAGATCCTAGAGCTTAAACATGTCAAGCCATGAAGGAAATTCAACCAATAAGGCCCCTCTGTTAAATGGAACAAACTTTGCCTTCTGGAAAGTTAGAATGAGAACCTACATAATGGATTTAGGTGCATATGTTTGGGATGTGGTAGAGATTGGTTATGTAAAGCCAGTTGTGCTAGCTAATAAGGATGATAAACTAGAATTTAGCTTCAATGCTAAGGCTATGAATGCTATCATGAGTGTGCATGCAGAAGCAGAATTCATAAAAGTTATGCACCTAGGAACTACCAAAGAAATGTGGGACAAACTCATTAATAGTTATGAGGGTAATGAGAAGGTAAAGGATGCAAAGCTTCAAACCTATAGATTACAGTTTGAACAACTAAAGATGAAGGAGGATGAAACTATTGGAAAATACTTTATGAGAATAGAAGAAATGGTAAATTCAATGAAGGCACTTGGTGAAACAATTGGGGAACCTTCCTTAGTACAAAAAATCTTGAGATCTTTCCCAGATAGATTCAACCCGAAGGTCTCTGTTATAGAAGAACTTAATGATCTAAAAGCGTTGCAGTTTGATCAACTTCTAGGAACACTCACTGCATATGAAATGAGAATAATTAAAGATAAACCCACTTCCAGAGAAGCATCATTTAAAGCAGACAAGAATGAGGATTCTGAGCCTGATGAAATTGAAGAAAAATTTGTTAAGAGACTAAAGAAGGGATCAAGAAAATGCAAAGGTAAACTACCTTTCAAATGCTTTAACTGTGGAAGGATAGGTCATTTTGCAAACAAATTTCCACACAAGAAACATGATCAAAACTATGAAGGTGAAGAGAAGCACGAATCCAGGAGATTTGATAAAAAGAAAAGTTTATGTGTAAACAATGATGACTCCTCAGAAGACACCGATAATGACTCTTCCTAAGAAGATAAGGTAAATGACTTCATGCTTATGGCCAAAGATAATTATGATAATAAAATCATAGGCAGTGATGAGAATGATGAAGAAGCTGTGGTTGACATTGAAGGAGAACTGATCAGCGCATTGGAAGAGATTGACAGACTAAGAATCAAGAACAGAAAGCAAAGACAGTTGCTGATACAGTTTGAGAAAGAAAGAAAAGAACCCGAGGAAGACCTTGTCCTACTAAAAGTAGAATTGGAAAAGGCAAAGAAAATCAAAGAGATTCTGAGACAACATCTATCAGAAAAGAAGACAAGATGTGAATCATTAGAACAAGAAGTAGTGAAAACAAGGAAAGAAATGGAGAAATTTCAAGCCTTGTATAATCAGAATCTGTCAAGTATCAAAGCCTCAGAAGGATTAGCCACCATTTTGAATCAGCAAAGGAATCCAAAGCTTAAAACTGGTTTAGGTTATGAAGAGGGATCATGTAGTGGGAAGCCAGGAAATGAAGAACCCATCAAGTTTTTCAAAAGTACAACCAATGACAATAACAAGCCTGCAGAAACAAAGGAAGACAATCAGCCGCCCAAGACGAGTAAAGAAAAAGGTTCCAGGATTGAATCTATAGAATGAAGAAACAATGCACTCTCTACTGGCGTCATCAGCAAGGAATAAATCAATTTTCTCAAAGAAGGAAACCATTTTCCAGGTACAAAGAATCTTTCTATGGCTATTGTTTCTACTGTTCTAAATTTGGTCACAAAGCTGTAAATTGTTCCTTATATATGTTATGACAGGTTGTTGATATGTTTATGTATGTGTAGAGGTATCTTGATGTGATATATGCCATTCTAACACAATATTAGCTAGGTTATCTATAATTTGATTCAATTGCCTTGGAATATGGGTAAATGTAATGGAATCAAAATGTCGAGATAAAAGTCTAACCTGCAGGTATTTACAAAGGAGGCAAGGATTGCATACACGGTACACATTGTTGAGCTGGAGAAGGACTAAATGAGAGTCAAGGAAGATGCTATGGTGGTGAATACGATGATGTTGGGCATCGGCTAGGAGGCCAATGATGGTAGTGTATTCGTCTTGGTTGTTGGTCATTGAACCCAAACATATGCCGCTCGAATGGAGCATTTCATGTGAGAGGGTGTAGAGAGCCCAAGCGGCCGAAGCGAGATTTTGTGTCCAATGGATAGTGCCTTCGCCGTAACTGATGTGGTATGCCAGTGGAGGAAGCATCTGTCAATAGAATAAATGAAAGTTTAGACATGAGGGATGGAAACAATATTAAAAACACTATAAAAGAAATAACCTAAAGTAGAATGACTACGTTAAAGCATAAAATTTCTTTAAATACAACCCGTTGATGGGTTCTTTGAGAGAGAGGCCTTTAGGAGAGGCCAGGATGTATGCGCCTTTGGTGAGGCAATGTTGGATAATGTATGGGCCATGCCATAGTGACTCAAGTTTTCCATGGCCAAGGGTATCATGAGCGATATCGTAAGCCAGAATGAGGTCGCCTTCACGAAATGAGCGAAGGTTGACATGTCAATAAAAGGTATCCTTTGATCATTTTTTAGCTACCTCATTGTTCTATAATGAAGATCGACGATCTTCATCTAGAGACTCTAAGTTTAGCAAGCATTGCTCCATTGGAGAAGTGTCGGGTAATAGCTCAATTGCGGTGCGTAGGGTGGGAATTTTGCACTCGATGGGAAGAGTGGCCTCAACCCCATGGACTAGATGAAATGGTGTGAAACCAGTAGATGTTTTCACAGCCATACGACAATCCCATAGCGCGGAAAATAACATATGATTCCAATTGGTCTTATGTTTATTAATCGTGTGATGTAACATGGTCTTGAGGACCTTGTTAACTGCTTCGACCTATCTGTTAGACTGAGGGTAATATGGTGAGGCAAACTCATGAGAGAATCCTAACCGAGATGAGAGTTCAACTAAAATCTCATTCTTGAAGTGTTTCCCATGATCGGAAACCAATTGGAGTGGTACTCCAAAGCGAGATATAACGTGGTTAAAGAAAAAACATGTTGCGGTGTTAGCGATATTGTTGAAGGTGGGCATAGCTTCTACCCATTTGGTGAATTAATCGACTACTACAACAATGTATTTGTGACCATTGCTGGAGGGGGGATTACAAGTCATGAAGTTGATGCCCCATTTACAAAAAGGGCTGGCAGTGATGACTGGATGAAGAAGAGCAGGTAGTGCTCAGGATTTGTTGGCTTAAAGCTGACACTGCTCACATCATTTCACAGCGTGAATGCAATCATGAAACAAGGTAGGCCAAAAGTAACCTGCTAAGATAATGTTCTAAGAAGTGGATATTCTCGAAAGATGGCCCCCACATGCACCGCTATGGTAGTCGTTCAAGACTCTATCGGCCTCGTCAATGGTCAGGCATCGACGAAGAATGGTGTCGACTCCTTATCAGTAGAGGATGTCTTCGATGATGAGGTAGAGAGGGGACTGATGGTGAATACGATGACGATAATCTCGAGAAAGGTGATTACTGAACTTTTGAGTTCGAAGGTAAATGAGGAGGTCGCCATACCAAGGATCATCTGAAGTGATGTAAAAAGGGTGTTCGTCGGGAAAGTCAGTATTGACGGGGGCACTGGTGGTGTTAGAGGGGAGGGTTGTGTCAAGTTCAGTGAGAATGAGGGAATTCTTTCTCTTGGGTGTTGAAAATTCTAGTTCGTACTCCTGAAGGATAACGATCCATCGAGTAAATTTTCCATTAATTTTCCGACGACTGAGCAAGTATTGCATCGGGTTGGAATCTGCTACAACCTTAGTTGTGCGAAGCAGAATGTAGTGACGCAATTTATGGACTACGAGGATGATTGCAAGAGCTAGTTTCTCTTCGTGTTTATACTTCAAGGGTGGCCTTGAGAGGTTTTTACTAATGTAATAAATGACATGTCTACGATTGTCATCACCTAGCTGAATGAGAACTCCTGCTACTGAAATAGTTGATGCTGAGATGTAGAGGATATAGTCATGATTGTTATCAGGTGCACTAATTAAAGGGGCATTGGAGAGTGCCAGTTTAAGATCGTCAAATGACTGTTGGTCATGTTCATCCTAGTGAAATGGGATGTTGTGACGTATTAAGTGAAGGAAACCATGTGTGCGAATGGTGTAGTCTGGGACAAATCATCGTAGAATGTTAGCTTTGCCTTGGAGGCTTTGGAGTTGTCGTAAATTTTGGGGAGGTGGAATTTTGGTGATAGATTGGATGTTAAGGGGGTCCATGGTAATATCGCTTTGGGAAACGATGAAGCCGAGGAGGCACCCTATGGTGACACAGAAAATGCACTTGAAGGGATTCAAGAAGATGTTGTACTGACGACACCGTTGGAAGATGATTCGCAAATCATCAAGATGTTAGGTGTGTTTCTTGGATCAAGTTGTGAGGTCATCCAAGTATGCGAGGATGATATGAGCTAGATAGTGAAAAATGTATGTCATATCCCGTTGGAAAGTTGCACTTGTTGGCAAATTTTTAACAGGTAGTGCATGCTTGTCATTGATGGAAAGTAAAATAATGAAGATGGCATGAGCACAGGAAGAATCTAAGAGACGGGCACTAGAATTATTTTAGGAGGACATTGCAGAGAAAGCCTGCTAAGTTCAGAAGAGATAGTGCAGAGGATTGTTGGCAGGTCATTATCAGGCAAAGTAAGCTTGTCATTGATGGCGAGATCAGAGTATGCAATGAAGGAAAAACAAGGACAAAGTACACTCTGGAGGAGAAGCGCCAGTGATCGTTGGATCTCATCCTGAATTCCTGATGGACGTCAGATCTGTATGAAGACAAGAAGAGGGCGTTGAAGAGTAGAATAGATCTCAGGTGTCAGATCTGAGAGCAGGGTCCGACCACTGTTGGATCGAGGAAAACCTGCATGATCTTTAAATGTGCAAGGAGTAGAGGGCTCACAAATCTCGGAAGTAGGAGGACCGTCCATCTCAGGGGGTTATGTGGACCGTTGATCCGACTCCCTATCGAAGTTTCAAGGATTGCGTGTTGGAAATGTCAAAGAAACAATGCAACAAGAATCCTGATTTCTCAATATGAAAAATATCGGCGTAATCTGAGCCGTCAAATCAAGATCACATATGGACCGTTGATCGGAGTTTCAAGGATCGCGTGTTGGAAATGTCAAAGAAACAATGCAACAGAAATATCGATTTCTTGATATGAAAAATCCCAGCACAATCTGAGCCGTCAAATCAAGAACACATCTAAACCGTCGACCCGACTCACGTCAGCAGACCACATCAGCTAGGAACACATGTCACAACCAGGTAATGAAAAGTGTCAGACCGATTCAACATTTCAGGCACATGTAAGTCATGAATCAGAGTGACACGTTGCAGTATTCAACATGTGTCAATCCATGTGTGACGTCAGCAGATGGAAACCTTGTCAGAGTTTTGAAGATCAAGTGTTGAAGTTGTCAAATAACATTGACATCAGGAATCTCAATATTGTGATATGTGAAATCACAATGTAATCTGAGCCGTCAAATCAAGCTTTAATCTGGAATGTTGATTCCACTCAATGGAGAGGCATCAAAGAGCAAGAGTTGGACATGACAAAGATTATTGACAGCATGACCCCGATTTCACGATATGCGAATTCATAATTTAATCGTAGTCGTTAAGTTAAGAAGTGACCTGGACCGTTGATCTGATTTCTTTATGGAGTATCGGGGATCAGAACTTTGAAGTGACAAAAACACTGGACATTAAGGATGTCGAAATCGCGATACGTGAAATCATAATTTAATTACAGTTGTTGAATAGAGATCAGATCTGGACCATTGACATAACTCCATATCGGAGTTTCGCGGATCGCGACATCAAGAGGAATAGAAAACAACACAGCAAGAATGCCAAAATCGTGATTTTCCATATGGCAATTCAATGGAGTCAGCATGCAGAGGCATTGCAAACATTGCATGCACAAGGTGCATAGAAGCTATAAATACATGGTACAAAGAAGAGACTGCGGGGCTGTTTTTGTTGGAGTTTGTTGTGCTTGTTGTTGGTCCAGGTGATTCATGTGTGAAAAAGGGTCATAGTGCAGTAGCTGAATAGCACAGAAGAGGAACTGCACAAGTGAATGGACTTGGCGCACAGAGCATAAAAAGCAGAAGAACAGACAATTCAAGAGATGTGTGATGAAAGGCAATGAGGTAGATAGAGAAACGAAATGCAACAGAACAGTGATGAGTCTGGTAATCCATTGTTGAACATCATATCACTGTAATAAGTTTCAGTAGCAAAGATTTATATTTCAGGGTGGTTGGGAGGAGATAGGGAGGATTGGTGTCCTCAAAGGTTCAAGTGGGTGCTTGAACACAGGGAGTTGGTGCTTCCTTCTAGTTGGTGCTAGAGAAACCAGGGAGTTGGTGTTTCCTTCTAGTGGGTGCTAGAGAAACTAGGGATTTGGTGCTTCCTTCTAGTGGGTGCTAGAGAAAATAGAGAGTTGGTGCTCTCAGCAAGTTGCAGCTTGCAAAATTGAGGTTGTAGCCTCATTATGAGTTGGTGCTCATATGTATGATACTATAAAGAATGTAACTATTACTTATCATATAAAGAAAAAGAGGTTTTTACCCTGAATGGGTTTCCT
>ML836352.1:20742-34373 GCA_009831015.1 Picea engelmannii | reverse complement strand
GCGGAAGAGAACTAGAGAAACTCTGGAAACACAGGGAGTTCTGAACATAGGAGAAGGAGAGTAACCTTCGTCCTGGATTATTTTTCTGTATCAGGAGAAGGAGAGTAACCTGCGTCCTTGACTTCCGTTGAGCTGGAAGTAGGAGACTGAATCTCAAAGCATCATGGTCTAGCTCGGGGGTGGCTAGTGGTAAATCCTTTTAGAGTCACTGAGCCTACGGTTGGGTGGAAATGAGCACCCCTCTCAGCAGTTGCATCACGCCTGGTGGAACTAATAAGTTTTTTATGCCTTGTATTTTGAATTGAATAGCATGAATACATGTTCATGTTTATATGCCCATAATGATTTCTGTGTGAAATGATTGCCTGATGTTTTACACTAGAAATAATGGATGCATGTGTATACTTACATGCCATAGTTGGTTTATGTACAAATGATTAAGTCTGGGGCATGATTTCGCTCCACCGAGAATCGTCTTGTTTGCTTGATTCTCGTAATATTCTAGGAAGGCTTCTCGAGAGTACTCTTCCCCGGGAATTACCCCATAAACCTTGGAACCATACCGAAACTTTACCCAGAGACTCGACTAAGATCAGGGGCAATTGCCCAAGAACCGTTTGAAGGTTCATGCGATTCGAGTCGGGAAACCTTATGCAAGAAAGAGTAGCTCTCTAACATCTCAAAGTCGTGGGAGTTTGAAGCTCCGAGAGGTTGAATTTCATGATTCAAGCTCAGAAAGGATAGCGAGTCTGATTATTGAAAGAGAATACCCCATTGTTTGGTAGACAAACGGTCGGAATCCTTTCGAAAATACCCCAGACTTGTCAAGACCGATGGATCTAGAGGAGGAGCACATGCGTTAACACCTCAACCCTTTTAACCTTCGCAAGTAGTGATGGGATCCAGGACCATAGATCTAAGGATCTGTCGGAGCTCTATTGACCATCGATCTTAACCTTTGCATAGGCAGGAGAGTGGATTCGACAATGTCCTGAAAGTCCCGAAGTATTCAGGACCGTCCATCGGCACAGGACGAGTGGCAGTCGGGTAGCATTTCGCTGACTCGCGACTTGGAGTGATCAAGGGTAGGACTGCACGAACTCACAATTCGTGAAATCGCGACGTGGTCATGGTCGTTGGATCCAAGCCACAGGAGAACCATTGGATCAAAACCTCCGCGTGGTATCGCGTATCGGGGGTTCAAAGGTTGAAAGACCTTCCTTTCGACTGCAGAAGTTGTGAAGTGCCGAGCAACGAGGGCTCGTGCGAACACGTGGCACATCCGTTAGGTGGGGACCGCGTGGTTGACAGGTGGCCTAACAACAAGCGCCCAGAGAAAGGTGGGAGCGGGTGACAGGTGGTGGACACATGTTGCCTGGGAAAGAGTCAACCCATTGTTGACTTATCGTGGCTCGGGGTTTCGCGGGATGAAGAAGTTGCACCTTGATCGTTAAGGTCACGAAACGTTGAGAGCCAAGGTCTCGTGCGACGGGCGACAGCGATACAACTCGTAAGCAGAGTACAACAGAGGAGACAAGTGGCGTGTACGCGTCGCTTGGCAGAGTCCATGTAACGTTGACCTCTCGCGTCTTGGGGATTCACAAAGGAGGAGCACGAGGGCTCAACACTCCAACTAGCGAAGTTGCGAGTTGCGAGTAGTGCTAGTGTTTATCCTAGCCTACAGTTATATGTAGTAGGCACTAGTGAGGAGGGAGCCATACCCGTATCGCATCTCGGGTATCGGCGTTTGGAGAAAAAGGAGTCAAGAGCCTTGACTCTCCAACTCGCGAGTTGCGAGAGGCGCTTGCGCTAAGGCCAGTTTGTGGTCGCTTGGAGGAGGATAAGGGAAGGGAGATGGTCTGCGCTAGGCCCCATAGAAATTCGGGGATTCTGTCCCTCGAAGAAAAAAGACGAAAAAATCTAGGTTGTCGTAGTAGGTGTGTGACATGGTTCAACACCAACATCATGCCATGACAACTGCCAATAGAAATTTCATGCAACTAACATAATGGTTGGTATTCTAAACATAACAATGACTTTATCTCTAAATAATTGTAGTGAATAATGGTTTATATGAGAAAAGAGAAGAACTTACTCTCTTTGCTAAGCTATGGATGTCGATTGTCTGGCTTGGCCAAGCTCTAGCGTGAATGTAGTGTTGTTTCAGGCTCTCTAAAGGCTTGGGAATTTATCTTGCAGGTTTTGGACTGGAATCGACTGAATTGTCACAGTTACTTTGCTTAGTTTTCACCATTACTACCTCTTTCTCCTTGGCATCGGGATGAAAAACTTTGCTTTGCTTCTCCTTGGACTACTCAGAATTTGTCTCTTGGGGTCAATTTCACCAGACACACCAAGGTAATTGTTTGTGCTTTTTATTTTGTAGCTATTATGGATCATTCTTGTCTTGCCAATCTTTGATGTCCTTATCCAATATCTTGCAGCGAATTTGGGAGTCGTGACAAGTCTACCTCGACACCTAGTCTTGGTTTCTTCTGTAAAGAAATTATAGAAGCTAATATTTTCGGAACAAAGTATTATGCTAACCCATGAAACTACTAGCATTACCCGTAAGCATCTCTCCCAACACTACAAATAAGAGTATACATTGAAATTAAATTATGTCTTATGGTTGCTATCAGAATTGGATGCTACTGCAACAGATATTCCTGAAGGTTAGTATAATCTGTGTTGTAAATGTCTACTATTTTGTTTTTTGGTTTTAAATTGCATACTACTAGTGTTGTAGCTTTTAAATGAAGATATTGATAATTAATTTGTCATTTACTTACCTTGTTGTTGCATTGTATTTATCACAGTGGTTGGAACTTCTCTTGCGTTTAATATGTTGTTACATGTACCTATTTGGGTTGGTGTTCTCATAACCAGAGTTAGCACCCTTGTTCCTCTTGGAATGGAGAGATTTGGGGTGCTCTACCCTTTCCATTATATTTTATTCATGTATTTTTATACAAGATTCCCTTCTAATTTTCTTATCAAAGCGTTGTTACTTGAAAGTATTTTAACATGTGTTAAATAAAATGTGTCATGCCATATGAGAAAATTGGAGGTGTTAATTTATCTTCTTCTTTTGACAATGTTGGAGTCTTTCCTTGCTGAGCTAGTACATGGAAATCCTAAACCCACAGAGCTCTTGAAAGGATTGTTTGTTCATCGGTTAAGTGTTAGGGACCTAAACCCCTAACTTCTCATGTAGGTAGAATAATATATTTCCTTGTAATAAAGGTCGATACTAGTTAATAAGACATATTTAATAAATATGAACAAGTCTTTAATAAGAATACCTAATAGAAGCTTCCGCTTCTAGAAAGATATTCCTCTAGAATGTTCTTTAGAAGATAGAATTAGTATAAATAAGAGTAGAAGGTATGAGAGGGATTTGTCTTGAGAATTATTGTAATAAAGGTCTGCTATGTTGGAGGTTTCCCCCTCGAAGAGGCAAGTGAACATTGCTTCCTATCAATAAAGGTATTATTTTGGTGTTGTGGTTCCATATATTTTGTTGTTCCTATGTTATATTTTTGTTCTCTGTTATTATTCCACTAGCATTCACTGCAATATTGTTGTTTTCTGCTATTATAATAAATTTGGCTCCTAACAAGTGGTATCAGAGCACTTTCCTTGGCAGGATTTGTGGGTTAATTTTTTTTTCCAGGGTAGAGATGTGTTTCGACGTCTTTAAGCTACAGAGATTTGTCGTTCAACGCATAAATCCGTGGTCAGGGAAGCATACACACATGAAATACAAGAGGTACTTAAGAGAACAATTGTTGGCCACCCTTGTAACCCATGTTGGTACCCCTTCGAGTGGTAGCGCATCATACAACACATGTATACGGACTTGTGCTTCCATGTACCTCTAGTGTATAGGGAGACCCCCTCACTCTCCTAAAACCATCCATAAATCAATTGATCGGTCGCCTAAATGCTATAGTGCCACCGAGAACAACACTCAGGAAGATACTCTCTAGTACCTCGGTAGTCAGGTAGTATGACTAATGGCAAGATCTAACCTCCTTAGTTAGTGTCGTGAGATATTGGGCCGAGTACCACTGTTGGACCCGCACGTATATCAGAGAGCTATAGCACAAGGAAAACCCTTGTCTATCGACACCCTAAAAACCCTAACCCTTGGAAAGGAAACCAAACAGAAAAGGAACATAGAAGATCTATTTTCATGCAACCGTTCCTTCGACATTCGGGTTGCAAAAATTACAAATAGAAAAGGAACAAAGAAGATATATTTCCCTGCAACCTTTCCTCGTGCATTTAGGTTGCGAAAATTATTATACATTTATTTCATTTTTCTGTTAATAATTTGGGCATTTTGATACTACGGTATTATTCAGATCTGCATAAAACCCTAGCNAAAAAAAAAAAAAGGAAGGAAAAAAGGGAAAAAAAAGAAAAGGAAAAAAGGAGCAAAAAAAAAAAAATATGGGACCTTCCAATAACCTTATTGGAGACATATCTCATTGGATTCCTCTTTTCTCCTGGATCATTTTGACACCTATCATTTTTAACATATTTTTGACCCCTCGGACCCTTATGTTAGTCCTATCTCATTGGATTCCCCTTTTCACCCTTATCTTTGTGATAACTATCATTTTTAACCTTTTTGTTTACCTTCCCTCACCCTTATTTGACACCTATCTCATTGCATTCCTCTTCTCACACTGAACACACTCATATACATCATTTTGTACTATTTTTTCTGTGGTCCCACTTTCCCTCTTCCGTTCTCCTCCTCCACCCATGGCCAACACTCACAACAAAGAATTCCTTCACCTACAAGATTAATCCAAACAACACAAGGTAGACATCCGAAGAATGACCTCTGAAATTGCTTCCAATAATTCCCGCTTGGACACCTTCGAGGCCAAAGTTACCGACGAATTGACAGAGGTTAAGGGTGAATTGTTCTCCCTCACCTAGTGGTTGAAACAATCCCTTGGCTCTCCCTCCCTTGAAAAACCTTCCCACTCTGAAGGTGATAAATCTTCCCATAATATGTCCCTTCATTCCAATTCCCTTCCTCGTGACCCCCACCTTCCCCGAGTTGAAGTGAACAAATTTGATGGATCCGATCCCACTGGTTGGGTCACTCAAATGGAACATTATTTCTCCTTGCATGGAATTATTGATGATCTGGCCAAACTTCGTTATGGTGTCCTCTATTTGGATCCAGAACATTGGCAATGGTGGCAATGGCATAGAAAGACATGCCAGAGGTATGTTGCTTGGACTCAGTTTGTGGCAGAGCTATATGACCGCTTTGACACTGACACCCACTATCTTGGTTGTTTGACCAAGTTGAAGAAATATGGCATAATGGAAGAATTAATATCTACCTTTGAACACTTGGCTTTCAGAACAAAGGGCATGTCTAATGCCTTCTTTCGGGAATGTTTTATTAGTGGCCTCAAAGAGGAAATTCGAGCCCAGGTCCTCATGGATCAGCCTCACACTTGGTTGGAAGCTACTCAATGTGCTAAGGAAGCCCAAAACATTATCTCTTATCAGACCCACAAACCTTCCTTTGTTCCTCGCACTCAACCTACTAACCCTACCCCTAAGCCCACTCCCCTCAAGATCCAAAAATTAACTCGAGCTGAAATGGCAGAATGCCAACTCAAGAGCCTTTGTTATAATTGTGATGACAAATATTTTCTAGGGCACAAGTGTAAGAAACAAAAGTTGTTTATGGCCATCTCTGAGGATGTTTCTAAAGAAGAGTTCGAGATCCCCCTATGGTAGGTTTACCCGAGCCAATTGATATTACTCCACGCTCTGACCAACCAAAAGTAGAACCGGTCATTTCATTGAATTCTCTCACTAGATTATCTGCTCCCCAAACCCTCAAGATCATTGGCTACATTAAGAATCGAAAGGTCATCATCTCAATTGACAATGACAACACTCATAATTTATTCATCGTTGTATTGCCCAAGAAAACCATTTCTGTATACATGCAGTCAACAAATTTCAAATCATGATTGCCAATGGTGGTTCCATGAAATGTGGGGGGCGTTACGAAAAATGTGTGTCTCCAAATTGGGTAGTACCACCTGAAATATCATATGTTTTCTATTGACGGTTATTATATTTTCCTTGGTGAAGAATGGCTACACACTCTTGGTCCCATCCTCATGGATTTTAAGGAATTAGCCATGCAATTCCAACAGGAAGGACAAAAATATAAATTCCAAGAAATCACAGTAGGATCCCCTGAGATCATTAGTTCCCATCGAATGGAAAAGATCCTCAAAAAATGTCATTACAACATTATTTCCCAACTCCATTCTATTCAAGCAATTGAGACACCTGTGGTGCATCCTGACCTTCAATGTATCATCTCCAAACACCAAGCTATTTTTTCCAATCCCCGGAGACTTCCTTATTCTCATGGTGTTTATGATCATTCCATTCCTCTCATCCCCGACAATCTTGCTCCTAATGTTCGCCCTTATCGTCATCCCTTTTCCCAAAAGAATGAAATTGAGAAAATTGTTCAAGAATTTCCATCTGCAAGTGTTATTTGTCCTAGTACCAACCCCTATTCTTCCCCTGTCGTCATGGTACTAAAAAAAGAAGGTACTTGGTGTATGTGTCCCGACTTTCGTGCCCTCAATAAACTCACCATCAAAGACGAATTTCGCATTCCTGTCATTGGTGATCTTTTGGATCAATTAAGTGGTGCTCAATATTTTACTAAACTTTATCTACGTTCTAGCTACCACCAGATATGTATGCAAGACGAAGACATTCCTAATACTACTTTTTGAACTCATGAGGGTCACTATGAATTCTTGGTCATTCCCTTTGGCCCATGTAATTCTCCCTCCACTTTCCAAAGTATCATGAACCATGTTTTCCGTCCTTTTCTCCATCATTTTTTCCTAGTTTTCTTTGATGATATTCTCATCTATAGTAAAACTTGGGCAGACCATCTTACCCATGTGGATCAAGTTCTCAGTCTACTCTATCAGCACCAACTTTTTCTCAAGAAATCTAAATGTTCCTTTGGAACTTTGGAAGTGGAGTACTTGGGTCATATTTTCGGCAAGGATGGTGTAAGGGTGGATCGCAAGTTTTTTAAGAATTATGGAAAAATTGAAGCACCTCTTATTGCTCTCCTAAAAAAGAATGCTTTCACTTGGACTCCAACAACTGATCAATCCTTTCAAGCATTGAAAGAAGCCATGTGCACAACTCCTATCTTGTCCCTTTCTAACTTCACAAACACTTTTGTCCTCAAATAAGATGCCTCCGGGAAAGGAGTTGGCGCAATACTCATGCAAGAGGGTAAACCCTTGGCCTTCACTAGAAAACAACTCTCAGAGTGGCATCTTGGCCAATCAATCCATGAAAAGGAAATGTTGGCTATTCTGCATGTTGTGGATCTCTAACATCCTTATCTCTTGGGGAAACACTACCAAATTAAAACCAACCATCAGAGCCTCAAGTATTTCCTAGAACAAAGGATTTCATCCTAGGAGCAACAAAAATGGGTGACCAAGCTATTTGGCTATGATTATGAGATCGTTTATAAGAAGGGGAAAAAATGTAGTGGTTGATGCTCTGTCTAGAAAGTACAAAGAAGAAGGATCATTTTTTTCCCTCTCCCTCATTGTACCCTATTGGCTCCAAGTTGTTCGCTAGGAATGGCTGCAAGACCCCAAAAATTCTCAACTGATCCAATAATTGCAAGACAACTCTCCAGTTTCTCCAGCGTACTCTTGGAACAATGAAGAGCTTCGCTACAAAGGCCATCTATATTTAAGCCACCTGTCGAACTTAAATCCACGGTGCTTTTTGAGCTTCATACTTCACCCACAACAAGACATTTCGGGTTTACCAAAACCTATGAATGAGTTAAACGTTCTTTTTTCTGGGATGGTATGAGACAAGACGTTCGCACCTTTGTGGTTGAATATGATGTTTGTCAATGCAACAAGGGGGAAACTGTCAAAGCTCTGGGCACACTACAACCACTTTCGATTCCACTAGATATTTGGAAGTACATTTCTATGGATTTCATTGTGGGCTTACCTAAATCTGGCAATAAGTCAGTCATCATGGTGGTAGTTGATTGCCTTTCCAAATATGCTCATTTTTGTGCTCTTCAACACCCATTCACAACATCCACAGTGAATGAGATTTTCATGGATCATATTTTCAAGATTCATGGCATGCCTCATTCTATTGTATCTGACAGAGATCCCACTTTTACCAACAATTTTTGGCAAGAAATTTTCAAGCTCCAGGGAACACAATTACATCTCAAAACTGCTTATCACCCACAGACTGATGGCCAAACTGAAGTTGTCAATAAGTGTTTGGAAACATATTTGAGGTGTTTTTCATCTGACCAACAACATCAATGGGATAAGTGGTTACCCCTAGTTAAATGGTGGTATAACACATCTTACCATACTTCTACCCACATGAATCCTTTTGAAGCAGTATATGGACAAAAACCCTCGCCAGTTCTTTCCTACATACCAGGGGTCTCGAAGGTTCAAGAGGTTGAAAAAACTCTTACAGTCCGTGCCACCATTCTCCATGCTCTCAAATCAATTTGGTCATGGCTTAGAATCGTATGAAACAACAAGCAGATCAAGGACATTCAAAACACCAATTTGCTACAGGAGACTAGGTGTTTCTTCGTCTACAACCTTACAAGAAGAATTCACTCAAATTTGAACACTGTCAGAAGATTGCTCCCAAATTTTATGGTCCTTATACCATTTTCAAGAACGTGGGAACAGTGGCCTATCAGTTAGCGCTTCTGAGTCATTCTAAGATCCATCTTGTTTTTCATGTCTCATGCTTAAAGAAGGTGATTGGGACTAAGTGCCAACTCAAACCAATATTCCAGAGTCGAATGTTGAAGGTTCCATATGGTTGCAGCCACAAACAATCTTGGACCAACGTGAATTTCGTCTCCCTCAATGTGAATTTAGTGTAGTGGAAAGATACAACTCCAAAAGATGTCACCTGGGAGCCGACCACTATTCTCCGTGAATTTTCTCTTCTCAATCCTCGAGGAAAATGATGTTCTTCAAGGGGGAGGGCATGTTAGGGACTTAAATCCCTAACTTTTCATGCAGGTAGAATAACATATTTACATGTAATAAAGGTTGAAACTGGTTAATAAGGCCTATTTAATAAATATGAACAAGTCAATGTAAGAAGACCTAATAGAAGCTTCCGCTTCTAGAAAGATCTTCCTCTAGAATGTTTTTTAGAAGATAGAATTAATATAAATAACAGTGGAATGTATGAGATGGATTTGTCTTGAGAATTATTGTAATAGATCTCTACTCTGAAGGTTTCCCCCTCAAAGAAGCAAGTGAACATTGCTTCCTATCAATAAAAGTATTATTTTGGTGTTGTGGCTCCATATATTTTATTGTTCCACTACTATATTTTTGTTCTCTGTTATTATTTCGTTGATATTCACTACAATATTATTATTTTATTCTATTATAATAAATAGGATACCTAACATTAAGTGGCCAAGGAGCGACTGCTATGTCCATCTTTCTAATTGGATCCTTTGATTACTCCATAAAATTCTATCATTTTTCCTTTTATCACAAAGGATACAACTTTGTTCTTAGATTATCCAAGGGTTTTATGTGTATGAAAAACTCATAACCACTAGACCAATATATACACATCTCTCTTCATAGTATAGATTTCTGACATGACATATCTAGGAGCACATTATCTAAAAGAGCCTAGCACTTGAACCTTTTGATGCGAAAATTCACGTGCGCCCACTTCCATGTGCTTAACACGTGTATTCCTTTTATTCACACCACCATCCACCTAACATGTGCGCCCACTTCCATGTGCTTAACACGTGTATGCTAAGAGGTTCGTTGCTACATCCAATCATGGCATTTGTTTGGAAATGGGATGATCCATGGTGTCCACAATGTTGTTGCATCGATGATAAATAACAAGTTAGTCGTTCTCCTTTTTTCCAAATCGCTGCACATAGTTCCAATTCTAAGTGTGTGAGAGAAGGGAACTTCCATACGAATACAGACAACGATTCCTTATTTCCCACTGAGGCAGAAAATATTTCAACGACATAGTCAAAGATATGAGCCAGTGAGAGGAAACATAAATAAACATCATCCATTTCCATATTTCAAACATTTCGACCTTCTTTTAGAAGAAGAACCACATATCATGTTTTATAGGAATAAGAGATCACATGACTACTTCTTCATCAAATATGTTTCATACAAATCATTAGTTAATATGCTTCTCTCCTCTCTCAACATTTGGTTGATATTTCCATCACATTGCCGGGGTCAAGTGGTGGGAATAATCAAACAAAACTAAAATAATGGCCCTTAACATCATTCTATTTTAACCTTTAATATTAATATTCGATTTTTATTTGAGAATAGGGCAAAGGCATTTCCACCTTTATATTTTATATTTTGAGTTTTATCTTCATGTTTCTTTGTTGTTTAGTTTTTATTTATTTATAAAATTTATATGCGATTTCTTATTTGAGCACTTCAAAAAAAAAACTTCTGGGACGTGCAAAATATAGTGTGAACCATATCATCCACTATGTAGAAGCTTTTTAACACCTTTAATTTCAAACTTGTGTGGCACAGATTAAGCTACTATGCAACAATTGTTATAAGGAGGTCAAAATTATTTTTCTAGCAAAATGAAAAAGTTTTTATAATATCAATATCTATTTTCTTGAAGAATGGAAATTTTTTTAGAATATCAATATCAATTTTCTTGCAGAATGGAATTTTTTTAGAATATTGATATCTATTTTCTTGCCAATTTTCAACCAATTCTAAGAAGTTTATTTTTTTCAGGAATCTTGAGGTCACCTACTCCATCGTGGTGCATTAACTAGTCACTTGAGCAATTTTTCTTTCATTGAGGATTCTATATTTTAAGGATTTCACTTCAATGCATCAAGTACTGATTTTTCTTTATTAACAAATTCCTTATTTTTTAGAATTTCACCATGTGCATCAAGTATTCCATTGGATTGATTTCTCTTTAATGGTGAATTCCTTAACTTTTTTCAATTTGAACTCTACAACACAAATATGGGTTGAGAGAGGTTGGTTTGACGATATGGTTGCAATGTAGTTGTTGCACTCTTCCCAATCTGATTCAAATCCTTGATGAGACCTTCACCATTGAGAAAAGTCTAGAAGGATAGTTGCCCCCAATGAGTGGGACTGTAACGTACCCAACCTGAAAGATGAATCTTGTTACTATCATTTTGACTAGCATATCGATTTAAATGCGGAAAATACATGCAAGGTGAACGCATCCATTTAAACATGCACAACAACCATTAAATGACTAGCATATAGATTTAAATGTGGAAAATACATGCAACGTGAACGCATCCATTTAAACATGCACATCCACCATTAAACACACACACCAACATTCATACATATAAAAAAAATTACAGAGAAAAAAAAGTATTTTTTTTCAAGTAGAAATAAAAATGCATTCATCATGAGCCTATGCACCAATAGTCGTAGTGGGATTATATCCTCCAAAAAAGTAAACAAAATGCCACCAACCTCAAGTGTTTGAGTGTCTTATAGTTTCCTCAAGAGTTCATAAAGTATTTGAGAATGTAAGTTTTCATAGTTAGACATAATGTAGAATATGTTTCTGGATAAACATTGTCTACACAGTTTTCAAAACATCTAGCGTTTTAAGTGGACACTCCACCCATCACGAGTAAGAATTAGGTAAAGAATTAAAAATAGAGCCAAACTAGTTGTTGGGATCAAATAAAGAATTAAATAACAAACTCAAGGTGGCCTTTGAGATTAATTAAAGGTAAAAAATTAATTAGGGGAGAAAATAAATATATCAATAGATTAAATTAACCGTTAAATGTGAAAAGTATTAAAAAGGGGGGTTGGATAAGAATTGATAATAATATTAATAATACTAGAGATAATGAATAAATGAAGTGTTTGAATTGTTGAGATTGTAGCAAGTAAGGTCTTCCATCATCATTACAACATCCTAACATGATGGAGGACAATGAAAATTAGGATAAGTCGATTAATTAAATGTTTTCCTAAGTCTAACTTAGGAAAATAACTGTTGATGTGTTATAATATTCAGTTGACTTAATTGAATACATTTTATAAGGTTAGAGTGAAAAATAATTTAAGTTGTGATCTTTTAATCGTGACCATTGATCTCATATTGATGGAGAGAAAATATTGCATCCCTCCATCACTATTAGGGTTTCACTCACTCAACAAAGTATATTAGCAGATCAACTTGGCTAGGGAGTGTAGTTGAGCAAGAGAATTCGATTTCTGAGAGAGATTGAATCACAAGTTTGCTGGGAGATTTCTTGCAGGAGGACCGAGGAGACATTGACATGAGAATCTACTCATTTCTTCACCAAAGCGCAGAGGAATTCTTCATATCTTACAGGGTTGAGTTAGAGAGACGCAGAGGTGACGCAGGAGGGCTGTACGAATACGCAGAGGCTCACCATTTCTTCTTTTGTTTCATTCTGAGAGGTTGTTGAAGGGTTTTAGGGAGGCTGTATGATTCTGTTGAGGAGGGTTTGCTGAGATTGATCAACTATTGACTGAGACCGATTTTCCATTGTAATATATCTCTATATTTTCCTGCATATTAATAAAAATCCACAAATTTGTTGCATTGGTTTTCCCTCCGGGGGTTTTCCACGGACGATTGTCCAAAAACAAGTGTGTACAAGTGATGTGATTGCTATTATTCTTTGCTATTTTAATTCCTGGTTATTATTTTTTTGTGCATATTATTTATGTGAAGAGAAAACATAGAAAAATCAGTTGAATAATTGAAAACTGAACTAGGTTTTAGAAATTTCACATGGTATCAGAGAAAGACAACAAAAGGATACAAAATATTATTAGATCTGAACAGATATGAAGTAAATCATACAAATCTAAGCACAAATCAAGGCAACCATAATATTTTAGCAGCAAGGGTTTGAACCTTGAGGGTTTGAACAAGATGACCATGAGTTTGAGAGTGGAAGACAGGCTACAAGGGGCTCAGAATCACCCCACTTGGAAGGAAAGGATGGCAATGATATTATAATTCAATGATGTGTCAGATCAAGTAAGTGACAAGGAAACAACTCCCACAGGTGCAACTAAATTGGTCATCTGGAAGAAAGGTGAGGATAAGGAAAAGAGCCCGATTCTTGATGGGATAAAGGAACTTGTGGTCCCACATCTCTTAGTAAAAGATAAGGAAAAAGATATGTGGAAATGTAATGTCCCCACTTTGGGACATTATCACAGGGCAGAGACTTATGATGACCAGAGTAGCCAGATGGATGTTATAGCGAATATAGGGGTATTTGAGAGGCATTTTGGGGTCCAGTTGGCATTTATCATCATATTCCATCATCATGAGCCATTCCACATAGGCTGGCTTTGGTTTCGTTCCATTTCGACGATTTCCATGATTTTGACTATTTTGAGCTATAAGTTAATTAAAATCACTGAAGAGGGCATTTTGGGCACATTACTTGGAGGAACCTCTCAGTGTAATAGCTCATTGGAATCGGGAGG
>ML836352.1:0-10233 GCA_009831015.1 Picea engelmannii | reverse complement strand
TTTTATAAAATTTTGGCGATTTTTAAGGTAAAATAATTTTATCCTATAGAATTTGGGCGAATCATTTTTAAAATAGGGAATCTCGTTTTTGGAAAAACCATGGAAAATTAGCCCATGAGCGAAATTTAGCCCCTAAAATCATCTATGGGTGAGACCTCTTTTTTATGGAAAGTTTAAATGATATCATTATCTCTTATTTGACTTTATCTTTAAAGGAAACTTTAATTATGACTTAGGTGGGACATCCTTTTTATGGAAGGCTTAAATGCTAAAATTGTAGACTATAATGGACCTTTGTTAGAAATCTCTATGAAGCCCATATCTTTATTTGACCCAATAGAGCACCTTCCTAGATAATTTAGCGTTATCTAGTACCTTGAATTTAGATCTTGAAAGATCTTGTAAAAATGACAAAGATGAGTGAAATATTTAATAGAATGGAAAATGAAAAGGAACTAACAAAGTTAGAAGGATAAAAAGGCACCCTAATAAGTCTTCCAAAGGTGATAGGGAAGTAAAGGGTGAGTTAGCACTAGGAATCACCCTCGGACTGTAATGAGGATAAGCCCAGTACCCATTAGTTTATATAGTAAATGTAAATGAGTTTTAAGGGGGTCAAATGGATAAGACTTGAGATAATAACGTTCTAACTCAGAAAATCTGGGCTGGCATGCACAAGGAATTGAGGTCTTGTATCAACTTCAGTCAGTAAGTTGGAGTAAAGGTGAATAGGAGGAAGACTTTGGTGAGAAAGTATAGAGGTCTGCTATGGACATCAGGTCTTCCAACAGCCTAAGGAGGAAAAAACTCAAACACAAGATATTCTTGAATTCAATTTTTCAAGGAAACTGAAAGACATTATAACAACACTATAATCAAACATTCATCATAATATAGTTACAACAATCCATGCAAATAAATCAATCATAAACTCTCTCAGTATTAGAGGAAAATAAGATGGAAGAAGAAATCTGACTTAGATTAATCAAGAAGTCTCAAATCAAGTTACATAACCGGAGAACCAGTGTTCTTCATCAAAATATTACAATAAGGGAGCCTAGCTCAACCATCGACCATTACAAAATATCAAAACTGCCTATATATAAGAAGAATTGTTGCAACCATCAGGAGTGTGATCAGATTGCTGCATTCAAAGTTTTCAGTTGGCGTCTGCTCTGTCAGACTGTGCAGCCAATATTTTGTTGTCAAACACGAGCTCTAAATCTGCCAGTCTTTCTGGATTTCCATTTATGTGCTGAGATGAGGTTTCAACCACCTCCCTTAGTTTCAATATCTGCCTTCATTGGGATCAGAACGGGGTCTAACATCCATGAATACTCTAGGCGGCACCACCGACTTTCTTCGAGTCAATCCTGATGCCTCAAGGCCATGAAATTATTCTTTCGTGGCCAATACGGGTGCAACAGGTGGCTCGAATTAATTCGATTTGAGGGTGGTTTGACTGTGCAAACCTAAACATTTTTGTTTCCCTTTAGAAATCATGGGCAGAATGACACATGATTTACAACAAGATGCTCCTAAGGTCAGATCTGAATCATTGTCTGATTCCAATGAGATATGCTATAAATTCTTGTGATAACATTTGGCTCCACAGGGGATGACGTGCTCCCTGTGAGCTGCCAAGAACAAGTAGTTCCAGTGCCTTATTTGTTGGGCTATGGAGTCATGCTCATAAAACATCCTTTTGAAGGAAACAGACTGAGAACTTAAACTATTCTATTTTAAAATAAAAAACAAACACACCTGATCCCGAGGGAGCTTATTTATGTACAAAACCTGAACTAACTGACTTTTACAATGGGCTAGGTGAAGGAAAACTTCCACCATAGCCATTCAAATTGTTTGATAATTGAATCCTTCGCTTCACCGCAAATGATCCATAAGAAACAAGGAAAGTGTGATAGATGGATAATTTCATTCTTATGATCACCCATATTACCTTCAAATGCTGATAAAAAGATCAAGCCTGCATGCTCCAAAGAATTTGAAAAGTGTAACTTTATGTACTCATCGACATGGTCATGAAATTGAAGGCAACAGATGATTAACTTATGAAAGGCTACCTTCATTGTTTCAAAGTTGCTGACAGCTGGCTTGAAGTCCTCTACAGGCATACTTGATTGAATGATAGCCACAAGCATCTGTGGGTCAAAAAGTTGCTTGCTGTGAACTGTAGGTACAAGTGGAAGAAGGATGGACGTAGGAGGCTGTTGATCATTGATGAATTTTGATTTACTTATGGCTGTGTATAACCAATCTCTTCACGCGCCTCAACTAAGGGCTACTCCTAGTCAAACTCTCGGGTTATGTCTTATGTGACAAGGCCAACCTCTGCATCATCCTTACTGTCTTCATAGTGATCAAATATAAGATAATCTTGCTTCTCATCATCACTAGAATATTGATAAAAAATGGGTTTCCCTTCACATATATGATCAACCTTTAGAACAATAATTTCATCAAGAATATAACTGTTAAAAATATCCATTTCAGGAACAATAGTAACTGTTGCTTCCAGCTATTCATACACATGATTTTCATCAAGACATGGCTGCTCATTGATACCTGCTTCGAAGACAAAATCATCCACAATATTTCATTCATAGGGACAACAAGTAAAACCCCCCTCATGTTCAGAGTTGATATGATACTGATCTTGAATCCTGCCACAAGCTCGGATGTTCTCCTCCACTTCCTCAACATCCATGAATAAATGTGATAAAGATGTAGATTTTCTTTCCCTAAGATAAAAAACAAGGTCAGAGTGCTGAGAAACTATGTAATACACCATGGCAACAGTCTCAGAAGGTTTAATTTCCAGGGGTAGGCTGCAATACAAGCTATGAAACCTTCGATTAAAAGCAGACATAACTTCCCTTTTTCCCCTTCTCAAAGTAGTGAACTCATGTAGGTATCGATCAAATGACTTGTTCTCACCCCAATACCTTAAAAATGTATTGCATAATTCAACCCAAGAACCAATGGAGTCAGCTCCCAAACCCTTAAACCATACACAAACATCTCCTAACAATGATTTGGAAAACATCCTCATAAATTATCTCAAATTGATCAATAAAGTTCTTGAAAGCCTCCACATGCCTCACAACTGTAATATGATCCTCTACAGAAGAATGGGGAAAGTACTTAAAGAAATAAGGAGGATAAGGATGAAGATGATATGGAAGCTTTAAATGTTTAAACAACTTGTATCTGATTCTAGTTTGAAAACTAGTGGGCTCAATATGAGGCTTATCACACTGATGGCAAGGCTCAATAGTAACAACTTGATGTGATGATATTTGAGGAGGTTGTGGATCAGTTTCAACCTCCTCAGGGCTGCAAGGGTGATTGAGTTCAGGAGGGGTTTCAATATGAAGCTCATCTTTATGAGTAGATTGAGCTGAGGATATAATATCAACATCTACAACACAAAAAGAAAGTAGGTCTTCTTCTTCCATGGATGGATATATAAAGGAAGGTTGGTGATCAACCGAATAAACAAAAAACAATATCATCCTCTTTATATGTGAAGGGAAAAACAAAAATGAGCCGATAAAGAATAACAAAAGTTCATGAAGAAAGCTCATAAGATGATACCTAGTCATTCCCTTCATCTTTCTGTCAGTAGGATCCTCCCCAGTGGAGTCTCTGATGTGGATTCGCCAGGTAGATGATTATAGTCAATTTATGTATCCCTCTCTTGTCTACCAACAAGAGTTGGATCTATGTTGTTCTTCCGAGGGAGCTCTTCAATCTACTCAAATCCATCCCCGACAACGATGCCATTTATGTTAGCACTAGGAATCACCCTCAGATTGTAATGAGGATAAGCCCATTACCCATCAGTTTATACAGTAAATGTAAATGAGTTTTAAGGGAGTCAAATGGATAAGACTCGAGATAATAACGTTCTAACTCAGAAAATATGGGCTGGCATGCACAAGAAATTGAGTTCTTGTATCAAATTCAGTCAGTAAGTTGGAGTAAAGGTGAATAGGAGGAAGAATTTGGTGAGAAAGTGTAGAGGTCTGTTATGGACATCAGGTCTTCCAGCAGCCTAAGGAGGAAAAAACTCAAACACAAGATCTTCTTGAATTCAAACTTTCAAGGAAACTGAAAGACATTATAATGGCACTATAATCAAACATTCATCATAATACAGTTACAACAATCCATGTGAATCAATCAATCATAAACTCTCTCATTATCAGATTCAAATAAGATGTAAGAAGAAAGATGACTTAGATTGATCAAGAAGTCTCAAATCAAGTTACATAACTAGAGAACCGATGTTCTTCATCAAAATATTACAATAAGGTATCCTAGCTCAACCATCGACCATTACAAAATATCAAAACTACCTATAATATAAGCAGAACTACTATAACCATCAAGAGTTTGATCAGATTGTTGCATTCAAAGTTTTCAGTTGGCGTCTTCTCTTTCAGACTGTGCAGACAGTCTTCTGTTGTCAGATGCGATCTCTAAATCTGCCAGTCTTTCTGGCTTTCCATTTATGTGTTGAGACGAGGTTTCAGCCACCTCCCTCAGTTTCAATAACTGCCTTCATCGGGATCAAAACGGGGCCTGAAATCCATGAATACTCTAGGCGGCACCAACGACTTTATTCAGGTCAATCCTGATGCCTCGAGGCCATGCAAATATTCTTTTGTGGCCAATACTGGTGCAACAGGTGGCTCGACTTAATTCGATTTGAGGGTGGTTTGACCAGGTGCAAACCCAAACATTTTTGTTTCCCTTTGGAAATCATGGGCAGAATGCCACATGATTTACAACAAGATGCTCCTGGTGTCATATCTGAATCATTGTCTGATTCCAATGAGATATGCTGCAAATTCTTGTGATAACAGGGTGTTTATTTTAAGGGAAGTATTTCGGGTGTTTATTTAAGGAAATAATTATAGGGTTTATTCCTTATAGTTACGTATGCACTAAGAAGTTTTTGATTTCCAATTCATTTGGGCTTTTGGACAAAAACTACTCTTTATTTAGGATGAACATATCCACATATTGTTAACGAAACATGGATGACACCCCTCCAAAAAGGTGATAGTTAGGGATTTGGTTTTGAATCATAAACCATATATTCTATATCTACTGGAGTTTTAGACTTCAAGTTTTGACCCCATACAATAATGTCTTTTTGTTGAAATGTTGGACTATCTCAATGACTTATCACACACAAGGTTTTAGAGGTGTCTTTTTAGTAGCTTCTTCTTGGCTAAAATGTTCTGGATCATTTCTTTACATTTTGACCCATTCAATATATGTGTCTGTATCACTTGGAATATAAATTAAATGGTAGGGTTTTTATTTATCCATGCTCCATGTATATTAATAGATCATCTTCAATGATGTGATTGGATCCCCAATTATCTTATATTTGCAAAAGTTTATTTTATTAGTAGCATGGTGAAGGAGATATGGATGGTAGAGTGGCCTCTATAATTTTGTGGGAGGAGAACTATGTGTTGATTCTTTGAGATTCTAGGTTTTAGATATTTGATGTGAACTACAGTAACGCACATTTGGATTACGGTGGCTATTTCATATGGTTAAAGATACGGAGAGTTGCTAACATGATTCATGAGACATTAGATAAAAGCTATGTTTCTAAGGAATATTTTTACTTATTTAATATAAGTGGATGGTGTGTATGTACTCTATCATAGTTTATAGGTTCAAATAAATATTGAAGTTATTCGATGATGGAGATTGGTATTGAAATTTCTTTTCCTCCATTCTCATTCGATTTAAATGTTTTTCCTCTTCATGATTGTTGTGAATTAATCATAAGCGTCTAACTTAGTTCTAGGGAAAATATGGGTGAATCGTATGGTGGGAAGTAGCTATTATGAAAACCATCAAATTTCTTCATGGTTACTTAGGAAAAATAGTGGCGAAATTTAGAAGAAAAAAGAGAATAACAAGCAAGTTAAAATCTACACCTTATTGGAAGAAGGTTTTCACAATATTATTTTTAATGAATTTTATCCTAATAAAACACTTCCTTAAGTGTATTAAGTGTATTTAAGAGTATAATAGGTGTGGAGATTAAATTTGATCTCTCCTATATGGGGTTAGAAAAGGGAATTCTACATGTTCTTCATATTTATATGTTTCAGGTTGTTGTTTTTTTTGTCAAACTCTTCACATTTTAGGAAGATGAAAAAAACATATTAGAGCCTTCGTATGGTGTAAATTGGAGGTCACCATTGCTAATTGTTGTACCATAGAAATTTTGTACTTTATCTAAAAAAAAAGGTTATCTAATTCAAATTCATTCTATACTTCAAGGAATTTCTCTTTGAGCTAAATGGATTGAAAGATGCAATTCTATGTTGAACATTGGAAAACATTGCTTAAACATGTAATTTATAATGGGTATCATGTTAACAAGATTAGAGGCCCAATTATTCTTTGTGATGTTATTTCTTCTTGTCAGGATTCAAAATTAGTGGCTCTTTCGCACTTTAAATTATTTGGGAAGCCTAAAATAGGTAGCTCCAACTCTCTTTTGGCATTGGAACAGTATTTGATGAGGATTGGATCTGGCTTGTTATTTAATTTTGACATGGAAGACACACCACCCCACTCTAACCCACCTGGACATGTATTTCCCCAAACAATTTCCCAAGAAAGGAATTTTTTGGTGGAGCGATTTGTGGGATGACGGTGATAGATCATGCAAAACTTGGACCAATATTTCATAAGAGTTTAATTTGTTTTATTTTGATCATCCTACTATTAAGGGTATACAACAACCCATTCCTCTAAATGAGATATACAAACTCAAGATATTCACTGCAGGCCTTATTTTGAGAGATTGTCTATGGAGGTATGATAAACCTATATGGATATGAAAACATAAGAGGATTGATCAATGTCTCAATGATGACATCCTCATCCAAGAGAAGCTATAAAATAGATAGAGTATGTTAGATGAGGAAGCCAAGTGGTTGAGTTGTGTACATATAACATGGACCTTCAAATTTTATTTCAAATTGTGTGTGTTTGCATGACTTCTAGTTTTTCAAGGTCTACCCTCCAAGGAGCCTCTATCAAGCTTGAATTTGATTGATGATAGTTGTCCAAATTATGATTTAGTTGAAGTTATTTGTCTCCTATTTTGTTTTGTCATGTTTCTTGAGAATGTTTTGAGTTTTGATTAGTCCTCTTGGATACACATTATTTTTAGCAAAATCGATTGAAATGTTGTTCTTTTAGGTGATGTTGATTCCATGTGTCCATTCAACTTTAGATGGGTTTGGTATACCTTTCCTACCCATGTTAGGTAAATCACTCACAATATCTCGCCCCTTGATTGGAAAAATATTCAAGTTGCTTGAACTATAGATTGGTCAAGATGATAAACAACCCAATAATTCCCATCAAAGCCAACTAGTTACTACTAAGGAACAACCCCACTACTCCCACTCTTTTTTCATAACTTGGATCAGAGGGAAAAGGACCAACGTTGCTTCCTTTCAAGTAAATGGGTAAAACCTAAACTTATGAGCATTAGTTTTATAATAATAAGTTTTGTAAAGAACCGATACAATTTGGCACTCTATTTGAGTGGCCACTCTGTACGTTCTTTGGAAAACATAGCATGAGGTGTATAGTCTTCTTTAAAAAGCGTTTTTTTTTTAAATGTTTGTTTATACAATATAGTCTTTAACAAAATATCATTTTAAAAGATTTACATAGTTGTTCTATTAAAGTAAAATTGGACTCGAAGGCAATGCCAAATTAAACACCAATGCTTTTGACGTCCATAGTGAAACTGGTCATTAAACTAGCCCCAAAACACCTTGGGATGAACAAATGTCTAAAATTTGAAATACAATAGAGATTGATGATGAGCAACATTTCCTTTGATTTTGCCATACCTTTAAGAATATAAGACATAACTTAACCTAGTTTCATAACTTAATTACTATTTTATTTACTACACTTAAAAAAACTATAATAATTTTAATAATTTCATTTTCACCATATTCAAATATAGAAATGACATTACCCATAATATAATATTTAGTCTAGATACCTTTATTAATTTCATATTTTCATTCCCATTATATTTCTCTCATCCAAATCCCTTTATTGTTTTCATAAATAAAAAAATGTTAAACTCATCACCATCAATATGAATAATGTTTAAAAAAATATTTTTTCCAATATCATAATAAGTTTTATTGGGTACAATGCATTGAGTGTTTACACACTAGAATTAAGTTTGAAAATTGAACATAATGCATGAAAATCAACTTTTCTTCACAAAGGTGAATGTGTTGCAAGGATGATGCCTCTCCACAACAAGACTGGACAAAATTTTGTAGACTTGTGAGGCATACTATTTTGGTAACTACAGTACATACAATTTCACTGAGTAATTTCCCACCCATCACAATCACAAAGAGGTAGGCATGGTCGGGGGAAAGTACAAAAAGAGGCATCGTATGTGGTTGAATATCATGCATCGAATCCAAAAAAATCAGAAGACGCACGTTACTCCCAAAAATATTTGATGTCTTCAGTAATAAGAAAACAAAAGTTTTGAATTCAAGTAAAACAAACATGATATATGCCAATCGGTCCAGTGGGTGGCTGTCAATTTCCGTATCGCCATTTCAACTTCAATGGAAGTTCATGGCGTCCGGAAACTTCAATGTTTGGAATCCACAGGAGACGGTGTCCATGTGGGGCTTATTCTTCAAGCAAGATTTATAGTAATTCAAACCAAGTGGAGCCCACCACTTGAACAAGAGATTTCTTTTTAGAATTAATTTATTAATAATAATAAAAAAATTATTAAAGAGAAAAGTCTAATTTCAAATTCTAATTATACACGATTCTAATTTCAAAATTTTTAATATAATAAATAAAAATTAATTTATTAATTAAAAAAAACAACATTATTACATAGAGAAGCCCAATTTCACTCAAGAGTAAAAGATATTACAATTCCAATGAGCTTTGCTTTCTATTTTACTAACTAAAGAAGTTACATTTTCACTGCTCCATACACACAAATGGAAACCTTGAAAGGAATTGGGTGAGATGAATACAACTAAATAAATAAAATCAATGAGTTTGATATGGTCAAAGGATTACAAAACCCATTGAAAAGGGGAATTTCTTCATTGTACATGCTTTAATATATGGCATAATAAATTTATTTTATGATATTCAACTATTGTATCATGTGCAACCTAATTAGCCCTTTCAAAATATCGAGGTAAATACCATGCAATACAATTTAATAATAAATTTATTTTATGATATTCAACTATTGTATCATATGCAACCTAATCAGCCCTTTCAAAATATCGAGGTAAATAGCCTGCAACACAATTTAATATCCTATCATTTGGAATGACATAAGAAGAACACAATAATATAAAAATACAAATTAATGAGCTTTTTCTTGAATGATATAAGAAGAATACTTTTATTTATGTGATGCTATAAGCATATAAATAAATTAATAAAAACTAAAAACATATTGAATTTTAATATAGTGAGAAATTTAAATTATCTCCAAAATAAACACATACAATTTATAATCTTTAGGTTTCAAATACGCCAGAAAAAAAGCAATTAGATTGCATTGCAAAGAAAAGATTAATAAAATAGATAAACAACGTCAGAGAAAGAAAGAAATTAGATTGCATTGCAAAGAAAAGATTAATAAAATAAATAAACAAAAAAAAGAAGATAATGTCGAGGGTGTGGAGCATTGGTAGGGCAACCAACTATGTTGCATGGTTTCCTTGTCCTTTCCCTTGCTATTGTAAATAATTTGTTTTATATGTAGTAATAAAGTTGTTGGCAATTTGGTTGTCATTGATGTCAACCTTGATAGATAGGTGAAGTATCATTGATCGATTGGTTTGAGAAGCATTGTCAATATTGGACATAATGTTATGAAGGTGACTTGAATGTCAAGCATTTTCAATATTAGACATAATATTATGAATATGACTTGAATGTCAATAGTGTAAATTCTAACCTTGTACAATAGCTACTGCAAACTGATATTCAGAAAAGAACAGGAAAGATACAATGGCAAATACAAACATTACACAGAGATTTTTCACATGGAAACCCAAAACCGGGAAAACCAGCGTATATTATATTCATACATTGTGTTACATTGTTTACAATACAATATACATATAGGATCCA
>ML836351.1:24323-44504 GCA_009831015.1 Picea engelmannii | reverse complement strand
CCATATTTACTTCTTATCAACCATGAAAAAAAAATAATGAGTCATATTTACATCAAACAATATTGGGTCCATTACCCAAACCTTTGTGCTACGGGGATTTCTTCAAGGGTTGACATCAATGACAACCAACCTTAATCAACAATTTTTCTATATTCTCTTGCTTGGAGTCTTTGATGGAGTCATGCTTTTGGATGGAGTTGTGCCCTATGTCAAAGTATGAATTAATTTTTCACTGTCAGAAGCCTTAGTTTCTTCTATTTCACTTACCTCATCATTCATTTTATGCTTGTCATCTAACTCATATATTTGATGATTCTTTTGTTTAGATTTAGACTTCAAAAATGAGGACTCATCAAATTTCACATCTATGGCTTCAACTATTTTTTTCAATATGAAGTTGTAACATTTATAATCTTTCCTTGAACATGAATACCCAACTAAAATACCTTCATCTGTTCTAGATTCCAACTTACCCAAATGCTTGTCAACTCTTTTGATATAACATTTACTGCCAAAAATTCTGAAATGTTTGACACTAGCTGGTCTGCCTTTCCATAACTGATAGGGTGTCTTAAAATGATTGTTTCTCAACAAACTTCTATTCAAAATGTGAACATTAGTATGAAAATATTGAGGCCATAGTATATTACTTAGTTTAGATTCATTGAGCATAGTTCTGGCCATCTCCATAACAGTCCTATTTTTTTATTCAACCACTCCATTTTGTTGAGGTGTTTCAGCAATAGAAAAATGTCTTCTTATCCCATTTTCATCACAGTATCTGTTGAATTCTTTAGACACAAATTCCCCTCCATTATCTGATCTTAAACATTTAATTTTCATGTCACATTCATTTTCAGTTGACTCCTTGAAGGTTTGAAAACAACTAAAAGTTTCAGATTTCTTTTTCAATAAAAACATCCATGTCATTCTAGTAAATTCATCCAAAAATAGTAGAAAACATCTTTCTCCTTTTAACCCTATTGTTCTCATAGGTCCACAGACATCAACATGTACTATTTCCAATGGTTTAGTTGTTGAATGTTCTTTGGTTTTGAATTTAACTGTAGTTTTCTTACCATGTTGACATTGCTTGCAGACAAAACTTGAAAGATTCTTTATGACAGGTAAATATCTTATTGCTTCCTTTTTATTCAACTGAATCAGATTTTCAAAGTTAATGTGTCCAAGTCTTTTGTGCCACAACCAACTTTCATCTTCACTCCCAAGATAACATTTTAATTTTTCTTCATCTAGTATGTAAATGTTGCTTGAAGTTCTTGTGGCTGTTTCAACTAGTTTATTTGATTTTATATCTCTGATTTGACATCCTTTTGAATCAAAAATCATAAAGAGACCTTTATCACAGGTTTGACTTACACTCAATAAGTTATGTTCCATTTTCTCAACCAATAAGACATTTTCAGCCATGATTTTCTTATTGTTTAGACATATAGTTCCTCTTCCAACTATCCTAGTTGATTGATCATTTCCAAAGGTGATTGTACCTTCTTTTCCTTCATCTAGTTCAACAAAGAGTTGTTTTCTACCTGTCATATGCTTTGAACATCCACTATCCACAACCCATTTTACTTTATTTTCTTCTTGTAGAGATATAATCATTTTTCAGTGTTCAGATTTTCACTTTTCTTTTTCCAATATTTGGTTTTTAGATCTGTGTAAGTGGGTTCATTAAATTTCTAAAAACTCATAGGATAATTTCTTGATACATGCCCAAAGTTGTTACACTTGTAACATTCAGTCTCATATCTTAAGGTGTCAAATCTGTTGTAAGAGTAGTTTATATTGTTTTGACTAGTTTTACCATGTCCTCTTCCATATTCAAAATTAGACCTTTCATGATTGTTATGTGCATTTATCTTTCTTGAAAAAATATTACAAAATGTAGCCTTATGTCCATACTTATAAGAAAAGAAACAATGGCCTTCAAACTTGTTTTGATGTCTGCCATAACTTCTTCTATGCACTATTGAACCTTGATTTTCTTCTTTCCTTTCTGATTCCATCTTTTTGCATGTAATTTTCTCATGATTATCCTCTATACCTACTTTCTCAATACTTGAACTAGAACATCCATTAGTTACTACAGATTTATAACCAATTCCAGTCTTATCATATGTTTATCTTTAACTACTAATAATTTTATCTAACACTTGAGAACTATGATTCATGTTATTTTCTTGTACTTTATTTCTTAATGAGACTACTTCAATTTTTAAACCTTCATTTTCCTTATCCTTTTCTACAAGCATTTTAGTTAGAGCTTCTTCAGTCACTCTAGCCTCTTCTATTTTAAGTTTTAAGTAAACTGCCATGATTTCAGTGCTCTCAATCAAACCATTTGATTTCTGTAATTCAAATTCTAGATTCTCAATTTCTCTTTTAAAATGTTTGCATTCCCTTCTCACTTTTCTTAATTCACTTAAAGAACTTACCAGTTCATCTTCTAGATCAACTTCACCTTCTTATTCACAAGAATAATCATTATGTTTTTCCATAGCCATAAAAAGTTGTACATCTGAACTATCATCACTCTCACCATATTCTGAAATATCACTGTCATCTTTTATACACAGGCTTTTCTTTTTGTAAGTTTTTCTTTGAAAAAACTTCTTATGTCTATTCTTGAATTCCTTAGGTTTTCTATCAGTGTCTTCTTCATTGTCAATATTCTTATTGTAAGGACACTTAGATGAAAAATGTCCTATTCTACCACAACCAAATCATTTTAGAGGAAGCTTACCTTTATACTTGCCAGTATCTCTTTTTAGATTTTTAACAAAATTTGCTTCTTCCACATCACCTTCTGACTCCTCATGACTGTTGATTTTTGCTTCAACCTTTTTCTTATCTTTATTTTCTACTTTGAAAGCGGCTTCTTTCCTGAAAGAATTCTCATCAGAGGTTCTCATCTCATATGCTGTTAGTATTCCATGTAATTCATCCATTTCTAAAGTATCAAGATTTGTTCTTTCTTCTAAGGCAGATATTTTTGAATCAAATCTTGCAGAAGTGATATAAGTACCTTTTGCACGATATTATTATTATAATTGTTTCTCCTAGACCTCTCATGGTATTAACAACTTCATCAATACAAAGAAAGTAGGTAGCTATATCTTCATATTCTTCCATTTTTAGGATTTCAAATTGACTTCTATATAATTGTAGCTTAGCACTCTTTACCTTAATGTCTCCTTCATATACATTTTTCAATTTATCCCATATTTCTTTTGCTGATGTACAATGCATAACTTTAACAAATTATGACCCTGCTAGACCTCCTAGTATTGCATACATAGCTTTGGAATTACTCTCATAGAGTCTCTTACCTGTAGCATCTATTGGAATGGTTGTTGGGACTTTATATTCACTTAGTATAGCCTGCCAGATATCTACTCCTTGAGTTTGTAAAAACAACTTCATCCTGATACTCCAAAAAGAATAATTATGACCATCAAATAAAGGCAATCCATGTTTTGTAAATTCTGACTTCGTATCCATTATGAATGATCAAAAACTTCCAGTGGTTAAACTGATATCTTGAAGTAACCTACTCTAATACCAATTGTTGAATAGGATAAGTCAACTGAGAGGGGGGGGTGAATCAGTTGTATAAAATTTATTTCATTTTATAAGAAGATTACTTATTAATCAATAAATCATTCCTTTAACATTTAACTTGCAGTAATATATTTAACCAATAAATATACAATCACATAAATGAAACAGTGACACAGTGATTTTTCATGAGGAAACCCAAAAGGGAAAAAACTCTTATTCTTATGAATGAAAGGCAAGCTCCAACTCCTCTTTACATTCTTATTTTATCTTAGCTACAACCCAAATGAGGATGCTACCTCAGTTTCTTCAACACCTACTGGATGGAAGATGCAACTCCCAGATGTACTAGCACCAACTTGTACATTAGACTTTTACGGTCTCCCCTTGCTCCTCCCTACCAGCCTGGAATCCTTCTCTGTCACTAAGAATCTGCAAACCAACTCTTATCTTCTCTGTCAAATATTAAGCATTAAATTTTCTCCTCAAATTTTACAGAGCCATCTTTCTTCCATAATCCTCTCACCCCATCTTTTCTCCTCACTGTCCCTGTATAATTTTATGTCATATTTATCTTCATTTACAGAAATGAATTTTACTTTAGGGCTACGACTGCACCATTAATTCCATACGCACCACACTTCATCTCACCAAATTTCACTTATTTCTACCCTGTACATTCAGAGCATACAATCGAACCCTCAAGGTTTCGAAGATTCAGTTACAATAACTAAATAACTATCTTACAATGATTATTATTGGCCAAGGCATCTAGAAGAAGAAAAACCACATGATCAGTTTAAGTTATTAATCCACACCATTCGATGTAGAATATGGGTCTCATGCTTACTCCATATTCCCATTGGTTGTGACCACGAGCCTTTACCAAAAGACTCTTTCGCGATTTGCATATCGACAATCCTAAGGTGAATACATCTCGTCTCTTCATGTTGCGATCTCCGAAAAGGAGCTTTAACTTGGTGCTAGCTCCTCCTTCTCACATGACCAATGGCGGTGACTACAACCTATACAAAAAGGTATTTCGACATTTCACATTTCGACGTTTCGACATTTCAAATTTCGGCATTTCGGCTTTTAGCGTTTCGACATTTCGACATTTTTGCATTTCGACGTTTCTATGAAGAAGTGTTTTGACACTCCAAGTCACGATCCTCAAAATGATATGACTTGTGTCCCTTTCGATATTTCGACATTCAGGACTTCGTGATGTTGGAGTTTTTTTTTTTTGCTTACCATGCAAAAATCCAGAAATAGAAATTCTCGGAGTGACGTATCATAGTGATGTTACTTAGGATGACGTGTCATATGCTGGTCAATCTCTGATCTCTGAAATTCAAGCTAAGGGTGTTGACTCCTCTTCCAAGGCTCGTTCCACATGTGACCTTGAGTTATAACCAAAGGCTCACCTCCTGGATTCTTCACAGTTTCGTGTTTCGGTATGTTGAGAGGCATGCTGATCTCCAAATTAGGAACTAACGTGCCTGTGCAAACTGATCAACAAACTCCCCCTTTGGCATTTTAAAGTTTTACATTAATGACAAAACCAAGTCCTCTGCAATCTGTGCAAACTGCAAGCCCTACCAACAATCCCTCCCTTTACATTTGGAATTTGTAGCTACCTTTGGAAGTCATTACTTCCCTTGAACAATAACTATTGATTATTTCTCATATATTATGCATGGTTTATTGTGGTGTATTGGTGTAACTCTTATACTATTGTTCATTGCTCATTGGATATAATTGAATGGTTTAAGTATAAGTTGAAAAAGGTTTTAAATTGTACTTGATACTGATTCACCCCCTTCTCAGTATCAACAATAAAATCTAGCTTTTACTTGGAGACATGTGCTTGTTGTAGAGTGCATGAGAATCACAACATCTCCTGATAGACTTGTGCCTATACTGAAACAATAATAAAAAAAAAAACTGTAAAATCTAGGGTGGTTCTATCACCCTTCATCCATATACATCAAAACCAAAAATGAAACTAATATAGCAAATATAATTTTATCATTTTTTCAAAAATTTCTAAACTAAACATGAAATCAAGATGCAAGTAGAAAAAAATGAAGTATGAAATGCATCTAAACTAACATGAGAAATCAATATGAAAATGAAAGGAAATAAAGATGACCTACCTACTTACCTGGGGGCCCTAAAGATCAGGCGATAGATAATGTTAGGTGAATTCATACAACCAGTGCAACCAGTTGATCATCTCATCAAAGTATCTCCCCCTATGTTTAATCATGTGAAACAACAAAGATAAGTCCAACACAAAATGATCATGAGCATAAATAGATATATAATCAATCATAAAATGAAACTCATGGAGATGGGTGGGAGGGAGGAAATTCTGCTGGAAAGAATATCCACAATTCTGATCATCCATAGAATCCTTTCTGAAGTGATAGCCACAAGCACAATCAACCCATCTATGAAGAGGACTATTGTATATAGGTGATGTTTCATATTCATTTGTGTGCAAAGACCCGTTGATTTTTGAAGACTGAGAGGAGATGAGAGATTGAAAGAAAAATGCATTGCTTCTCGGAGAAGAAGATAAGAGGCAAGGGACAACCTCATGTCCAAAGAAAGAAAAATGTTTCCTCTTCATCTGCGAGTCCTTGTAAATATCCTCAAGATGAAAATCATTTTTATTTTTAAATTGAGACTATAGTTTCTCTGGAATCACCACATCTTGATGTTCATATTAATTTGAGCACGAAAGTGGTTGGGATTCCTTACAGAACAAGTCTGCATCCTGAAAATGGTGTGTCAGGTCATCATCGAATGGACGAAAAAAAATTATATTCATATCATCATCAGGATTCCAAACATCTGAATCATACACGCATGAAGACCAGTCCTCTAGAGATGAAACCTCAACCCCCTATACCTGAGATCTACCCTTAAATTGGGTCTCCATAAAAAAGGATGCAACCAACATCCCATCTACATATCCCAGTTTGTATGAACGTGTCCATATGATCACCAACAAAATACAAGGGTTCTTTCATAAAACCATTAGTATGAATGGAAATAACCATCTCTTTGTCTTCATGTGTAGGAAGAACAAAGTTTAGGGAGGCTTCAACCGAATCTTCAAATTCTTCATCATTGAGACTATTTACTTCTTCAACTTTGTGTACAAGATTAGAGTGAGGATGGACAACCTCAACTTGACTAAGTGAGAGAAAATATAATGATGTCTCATGAGGCTTCTCAACATGTTGCACCCCATCAAAATTATTCTCTCTTTATGGACATGCTCCTCCATCGCCTCTTCATAACAAGAGGCTTGATCCTCAATGAATAACACTTTATTTTCCCTTTTACAAAAGGGTTTGTCACATCCAAGGGATCCTCTAATACTTATTCACTTATAAAGTTATGGAATAAAGTATTATTAAGATATTCAAAAGTGTCACAACTCATTATTTTTTTTCTTGATGTGAAAGAGAAGCAGAGGCATGGATGTCTACATCAAATGAAAGGGAAGATATAAGCACTTTATCTTCATAAAATGCCTTGTTTGGATATTCAACTTGAGAAACTTCATCGCGATACTCATCTATAGGAAAACGTTCTCTGCAAAGAGCATCTTTGAGCTCTTGGAAAGTATCTTGTAGATTATGGGTAGCTGGTTGATAGTGCCTGAGGAATTCTTCAATTAGATTTGTAGAATATGGGATACTCTTTGGATTACATGGGTGTGCAAGATGATTCCTTTGACTTGATTCGAGTGAATATACAAAAAAATTCATCAGCACATCTTCATGTAGCACATTTAACCTCGAAAAATACTTCATATAATTCAGGACATGGGTAACTGCTAGAGCTGGGTCACCATCAAATTTAGGGAAATTTTCTCTCCACTCTATAGAGAAATGATTTGGATATTCGTGGATATTCTAAACATCAAGAGAAGGATACACCTTATGTAACTCCCATGGTAAGTCCCGTGATACCATGGTTCCATTACTCAGAGTAATACCTCAATGGAGTTTCCAGATGAGATCAAGGTTCATCAAAGGATGGAAAGGGTAATCAGGGAAAGGTGAGTTCTTGGGTTGTGGAGTCGCCAGATGAACCTAGAAATTTCATCAAAGAAAAGGGGAAAGGGAACTTCCCTCAGGTGGAGTCTCCAGTCAAGCTAGGGAAAAAGGATTTGGGATAGCTTTCCAAAGTGTCATTAGGGTTTGAAAGAGGATCCAAAATACTCCTTGACAACGGTGCCAAAATGTTATCATACAATTTGTAGGTTGGGAAAATCCTGACCCAACAACCAAATGGAGACAACTTAGTGAACACCTACCCATTTTCAACTTAGGTAGGTATTCTTATCACTTTAAAGATGATAGAATCACCTCAAGGGAAGAATCTCGGTGACCCTAGAGGGAAATGTGATGGAAAATGTGATGTATGAATGGATTCCCCTATAGATCAAATTGTTATGTGTGGAGAAGGGATTGAATAAGTTCTTGATGGTATCCAAGGTTTCCAATAAGTAGTATACCTTGTCGATGTTGATTGTACCTTGCCGAGACACAAGGAAAACGAAGATACAAGCCCAAATATATGAAAAACCAACAAGTTTTTTTTTCCCTATTTGCATAAGTTAGTAGCAGTATATATTAGAAAATAAAATGATAATTAATGATGCAAACACGTTTTTAAAATTCTAGTTGAAAGAGAAAGAGATAAACTAGAAAACAACTAGATCAACTCAAGTAAGATAGCATTAGAATTTAGCAACAAAATAAGGTTGTTACAAACTAGTATTGCAGAGATATTATTCATTTTTATTGGTTGTAACAAACAAGTTATTACAACAAGAAAATCAACCACTAAAACTTCCCCAAAATCTACCAAAACTTGCGCTAGGCACAGTAGGTTATGTGAGCAAACTTTAGGAAAAATTTAGTTGTTGAATTAAGAGTTATAAATGAAAAAGTGTTAGGGTTTTTGCAGCCCTAATGGTTGTAGATGAATTTTTATAACATCAGAAAAAAATACTTAGATAAATATGATGCCCTAGTGGCTCACCCAAGCATATATAACAAAGAATTGATTCCAACTTAGACAACCTTCAAATCACGAAAATTCACGTTAACCAATTCAATATTTTATTTCTCCAATGAAATTATACTAGTGCCTTTAGCTATTGGGTTGTGGGGTAAAGTAAATAAAGAGATAAAAAATGATATATCCTTGGGTTTGTAAACCCTCTTACTCCCCAAGAAAAGCAAATGAAAATCTAGGAGATATTGGGAGGGTGTAATCCCTCTTACTTCTCCTAGTAAAACCTTGTGAAAAAAATAACTTCTAAACAAAATGATAGATAAATGGTGGGGTTGTAAATCCTTATACTCCCCAAGAAATTGATAAAATCAAACTTGTGACTAGGAAATGAAGCATCAACAAGATAAATCCTTACCTAGTTCATGAAATGATAAGATAAACCTCTCCTTACCAAGATAAATCCACCACAAATGCCAAAGAAAGACTCCAAGAGAGGTAGCACCCTACTTCTTCCACCAATAGCATAAAGAAACCAAGACAAAAGCACAAGAGAGAGAAGGTTGCCCAAGGAGGGCATAAATTTCATCCAAGTACTTCTCACAATGGGAGAGTTATGTTATGAAAAGAGATTCACATGATCTTTATTTATATAAAAAGCCTAAAACATAGTTTTTCCACTTAATTAGGGTAAAACATAAGATAAGGGGTCAACAACCCTTATCTTACCCCTTTACACAAAAAATAATATTTAATTTTCACTTTTGCACATTAGAAACCCTAAAAATAGGTTGACATCACCCCTTTAGGGAGACGTTTTGGCACTTGGAGCAAGTCTTTGGAGTCGGGGAAGCATGCCTAGGCCTCCAAAGGCCACTTGTCATTCATCCAATCCCCTTCTTCATGATTTCAAATCATCCTTCCTTCAAAACATGCCATGTTTCAAGAGAAATATCTCCATCACAACAAATCCTAGCCCTAGGTGATGTCAAGCCTCAAGAAGTGACATTTTTCCCCTCCTAGGTAAGTCATTTGGCTTGTGAGGGCTAGGTCATGTCTTCCAAGGTGTCTTCTAGGCCTCCAAAGGAAAGTCATCATGATATGACATGTGGGCCTTTGGAATCCACCCTGTGGGATTCAAGCCCCATTGAAGCCCAAGCTAGGCTTGTTCCTCATGTTATCGTACAATTTGTACTTTCCTAAAGCCCAAGGAAAGTGAATGCAAGATTGACATAATAGGGGGTGACCTATCATTGTCACCTTAATAGAAAACCCCTTTCTATTTAGGGGTATATCAAAGTTACCCTAGGGGAGACGCCCCCATTGAGGTAAAGGGATGATAAGACTAAGGAAAGGATGCAAGAAAACCCCCCTCTCATTGGTCACTCAAGTCAAAAGGTTCTTTAGGTATTTAAGGGATGAAGCAACGATAAAAATGGAGTGTACCTGCCCAAAACAAGACAACAAAGAAAATATGGCATCTTTCAAGTACAAAATATGATGTTAGTGCTTATTAAGACCATGAACCTTCAAAAAATGGGCTAGCTAAGGTAAAGTTGCAGCAATGCAACAATTTATAACAACAATGAGTATTTTGTAATATCCACAAGAATTATTCCTTAAAAATTGCTTGAAAAAGAAAAGAAAAAGTAACTTTGATTAGGCAAATTGATAATAAATTGTCACAAGAAAAGTTGGCAATGTTTAGCTAGCATTTAATATCACTCTTGTAGAGAATTTACTGCAGTTAGATGGTTGTAGCAATCTTTTGTAACAACAACAAATTCTAGTGCTCAAAATTGCAAGAAAACGCCATGCAAACTCAACATTTATCTAGTAGATTGATTGACAATTGTCACACGTGATTTACTGATGAGCTAAGTGTGAGTTATGTAGGTGAATGTGGCAATTTAGCATGAATTTGTATGGCTGTAGCTATGATTTTCAACATAAGCAAGTTAGTTAATGAATTAGTCTATTTTACGGTTAGTAGAAGTTATAAAATGCTTCAAGGAAGAGAGTTTGAGTGTTTAATCAATCTTTCAATAAGAGAGAGGCTAGAAATAGTGCCTTCTAGGGATTATGGAGTCAAGTGGATAGCTTCTTCTAAGGCTGCAAATCAATTTTGATAGTGCACAAAATTCCAAGAGGAATGCATAGAAGAAGTAGTAACTTAAGTCCACCTATGCATTTTCCTCAAGAAAACAAGATACTAGGGTGTAGACAATTCTAGGCCCTAGAACCTTGCTCTCCTTAGGATTTTTTATGGGATAAGAACTTAGGAAAATATAACTAGGTCAAAACCTTTGAGTTCTAGGAAACTAGGGCTCTAGGGTTTCACTAGTTACCAGATCAATTCAATGAAAAGCTTGGCAAATAGAAAGTAAGAAAGTAGCAAATTAAGTTCCTTACTTCAAGAATTAAGTATACCACGCAAACTCATAATCTTATATGAGAAAATAAAACCATATATTAACCATTCAATAAATGAAAAAAATGCACATTTTACCTACTTGCACCAAGAATAATCATCAAAATACCATGCAAGATCACCATAAAAGCTTCCAAGATTGATCCACTTGCAAAAAAGCATCCTTATACAAGAGTGTGCCTCACAATTTCATCCAATAGCCCTTCTAGGGAGAAAATTTTAGACCTCTCCTCTTGTGTGAGGAGTTGTGATGATAAAAATGAATGTACTTTATGTTTATTTATACAAAATTGGAGACCTTTAATTAATTTCTAGTCAAATAAAGGCCGACTTTGTCAATTTACAAATAAATTCAAATTTGGCATAAATAAAATTAATTAATCCATGAAATCATCTCCAAGGGTGACGTCATTCCCTTCTAGGGTGAATTTGAGCCCCTAAAGTGGAACGTTGGGCTCCAGATGCAGAACATTTGACCTCCAAAGGCCCTAGATAATGCCCACATATGCCAACCAGCTCATAATTTCCCTCAATATGCAAAACCTATCTCTAGATGATGTTGAGGGTTATAATGATGATGTCATGGGATCTCAAAGGTCAACGTCTAGGTGGAAGAGAAATATCCCCTGGGTCTAGGTCTACCAGAGTGTCTCCAAAGGAAACACCCTTATTTCTTCCTTGTGCAAGTCTTTGATGTCTCCTTTCCCCTGCCTAGGGTTACAACATCCATCTGTGGGGTTTCATCCCCATAGAGGTCCGAGATAATCATTCCACCATGTCTACCTGTCCACCGGGAAAAGTCTTGCATCAATAACAACTATGCCCTCGAGGGGTTCATAAGTCATAGGGATCATAGCAATGCCAATCACATATAATAATCAAATTACCCAAACATGTGCATCAAACCCCCCTTTACCCAAACAAATGCTCAAAGACGTTTTGCAGTTTAACAAGTCAGGTTTGGAGAAAGTCTCAAGGTGTTCTATTGGTCTAATCCTCCTTAAGTTTGGGGTGTTTCCCATGTGAGATCCAATCTATGTCATGTAATTGTCTCTGAGGTGGCATGGGGGGAAGTGTTTGGGCATGGGGTGCAATGATAACAGGGAAATCTAGATCTTACCTGTGGATGCCTTTGTAGAGGGAGAGTTGCACCTTGTCATAGATGTTATTCTTTCCTATCCCATTCAATGCATTTTATTCTTAGATTTATTGCTTTTTATATAGCCTGAGTGGGCCTAATGGTTAAGAACATGTGTTTCCTCTTAAGAGGTCACAAGTTCAAATCTATAGGGGGGTAGGGTATGTATACCTTTGTAGACTTTACCAGTCAAATTGTTGGGTGGAGGGGGGTCCCTTGTCCCACAAACAAGGGGGTATCATACACCAATTTGGTGTGGCTTGGCTGTGACCTTAAAAATAGATTATTATTATTATTATTATATTTTTCTTTTATGATTCAAGGGAAGAGATGAGGGACACCGTGATTGCTTGGTGACTAGAGGTGAGAACGTTACCCACAAGCATTTCACAGAGATGAGAAGGTTGGCTTGTGATGAGGCCCCCTTTCTCTTGGCTATGCCACTAAGAGCCACTACCCTTGTTTGGTGACTATATATATGGTAGTGTCATACCATTACATACCCATGTTCATAATAGTTCGGCTCATGATGAGACCTCCCATCCACCAACTAATACCTTGAATGTTTATTTATCTTATGGGTTCCTTTTTCTACTGAGAATACTTTTACTAGTTTCTCGGAAATCCCCGGGTGAAGCATCTCAAAGGTTTCATTTTGGCTTTTAACTCTTTCCAACTACTTTTACCCCCTGGGCCTTTATCCCTTTCTTCCCACAAGGCAAGGTACAACCCTTACTAGTGTGGAAAATACAAATGCCCAAACAAAGGTAGGGGAAAAATGAGAGGAATAAATATGGAAAGTGGTAAGTATGGAGGGAATGGACGATGACCTTTCATAGACGCAACCAATGGACACCCATCCTAAAGGGAGACTAACTTACTAGGGCATCATGTCACCTTCCCAGGTATAAACAAATATGGAAAGTGGTAAGTATGGAGGGAATGGACGATGACCTTTCATAGACGCAATCAATGGACACCCATCCTAAAGGGAGACTAACTTACTAGGGCATCATGTCACCTTCCCAGGTATAAACAAGTTAAAGAGCATAATTTCCAAGCAAACATTATGAAATGAAGGATTATTTAATGAAACATATTCAAGTGCTTTAATAATTAGAGTGACACATACCATGATACCTGGATTCATTACCTCATGGAGAAATATTTACTGCTTCTTTAGGACCAAGATGGTGAGATGGATGATGTTGTTGTTGATAAATGGGATGCATTAAAGAAAAGAGGGGCCCTCTGGGGCCATGCTCAAGTTATCTGACTCATGGAACTCCATGTATAGGACCTTTGGGCCTCAAGACATGATCTCCTTAGTTATCCCTAGGATAGGGGATAACATCTAGCTCCAAATCGGGGACATGTGCTCACCGTAGAGCGCATGAGAAACTCCACATCTCTGGTATGACCTGTTCTTGCTAGATCTCAACAAAATACATCAGTAATCCTTAGGGTGGTGAAATCACCCCTCTCTCATATATGATATAAAATTAATATAAGCATGCATATATATATATATATATATATATATAGATAATGAAGGAATACAAAAATGAAACTACACTACATTAACATGATATGCAAATGGTATATACAATGGATGCAAATGCCTAACTTACCTATGAAGTCAAGTCTATGTTTTTGGACATATTGTCATTGATGTCAACAGTCGATGTGGTGATTTTTTGTCATGATGAATTATCATTGTGATTTACCAGATGAGATTGTCATTGATGACAACAATATATCAGTTATCAGAAAATGTCAAAAGTATGTAGAGATCGAAAGCGTAAGCTCGGGAGGAGGAGAGAACAGTATGCAAAGAGAGATAAAATCTCAGAATCAAAAGCGTAAGCTCAAGAGCAGGATTGAACAGTATGCAGATATCAAACCTTGGAAGGAAAATCATAAGCCCAAGGTGTGAAGCCTCAACAACTGTCCGATCAATAAATTGACCATTTTGATCATCTCATATTATGGACGTTGGTCATATGAGTGACTGTGTGCTTGAGGACCATTGGAGGATCGTGACCATCAGATCTACAAGCCAGATCAATGGTAGGGATGAATTGTAGAGAGAGAAAGAAGAATTAAACAACTCGCTAGTTCTAATCCCGCAATCGGTCTAGATCGTCAGATCTGATAAACCCAAATATCGACGACTGTGGTTGATCTAACAAACAATCATATTAAGTTGGATTAAGTCATGAACGTTGGATGAAAAATTTCCAAATAAAAGGCAAGGATAGATTATGGATATCGAAAGGAGAATTAAATATCATGCTATTTCTAATCCCACAATTAGTCAGGACCGTCAGATCTTATAGCCTCGAAGATCGATGATTGTGGTTGACTCACCAACAACACACAACTTCAAATTGCGGAGTTTTTGTGACGAGTTAAATCACTCGCAAGTTGTGGTTCCACAATCATCCTTGATCATTGATCTACTTCGAGAGTCTTAACTACCGTTGAATCAATTTAAGTGGAAGGATAGGATAAGCAGGGAAAAACAGTTGAGAATTCGATTATCCGAATACCCGTCAGTCGTTGGATCACTTTTTAGTGGAGGGATAGGATAAGATGAAAAAATATGAGAATTTGATTATCCGAATACCTATCAGACATCATATTGAATTAATGGAAGAATAGGATAAGAAAGGGATAAGATCTGATATCTCGATCACCCGAATATCCGTCAGTCGTCAGATCACCTTAAGTGGAAGGATAGGATAAGAAAATATGGAAAGTCGTTGAATTTCATCCAAGGCAAAGATGCATCGCAGACAGATCGAGTCGTTGATCTAAGATCTTGATTAAATGAACATTATTCACTTCGGTTCTAGAGATGTGAGGAGGTTATGCTCCAGAAAAATCTCACTTCAAGAATTCATTTTGAGATTTGAAATCCATGAAGCTCAGAGAGCCGAAAATATGAAATGAATAAGGACCATTGGATTGGAGGACATACGATGACCATTGGATCAAGGTTGTTGGTCAGCAGACCACGTTAGCAAGGACACGTGGCAGACCACATCAACAGACCACGTCTACAAGGAAATGTGGAAGACCACGTCAGCAAATACACATGGCATAATCAAATGATGACAAGTGTCAAGAGGAAATTGGCTCATGCCATTTCAACATGTGACGTCAATAAGTTATGTCACTCTAGGAGATTTACTTCGGGAGTTTCACCACCAACAAATGTCAAAAGTCTCGAAGTCCCAAAGGATGAAGGTTCAAAGTCACTCTCAGCTGTCGATCTAAGATACATTTCGGGAGTTAGGACAACCGTTAGATCTAGGAGAAGAACATGTGCCACATAAGGAGATCCACGTCAACAATACTACGTTAGCAAGGACACATGGCACAATCATATAATGACAAGTGTCAAGTTGAATCGACATTTCAGGTATGTGAAAATCACAAATTTGAGTGACACGTAGTAGCTACTCAGCTCATGACACATTATCAAGTGATGTAAGCAAGATACGTCACTAAAGGATTTTCACTTCGGGAGTTCTACCACCAACACTTTCCCAAAGTCTCGAAGTCCCGAGTGCCGAAGTCCTGAAGTGGACACGAGATGTATGATATGAAGATCACTTTGGGAGCATTCTCGATCATCGATCTAATACAGTGGAAGGATAGTGTAAGTGGAAGTATTAACCGACAACAAGCGGTCTCCACCACTTATGACTTACTCAGCAGGTGATTACTATAGAGGAAAATGGAGCAGCGTTTATTCGAAACCTCCGAAGTCCCGAATGTCGAAGTCTTGAAGTGGACACGAGACATCCGATCTGAAATATCACTTCAAGAGCATTCTTGATCATTGATCTACTATAGTGGAAGGATAGTGTAAGTAGAATAGTCGAAGACCCAGAGTAAATGGTGGCCATCCATCTCAATGCTTGATTAAGTCCTAGCCATCGGATTAAGAAATGAAAGGATGAGTGTAAGGATAAAATATGACCATTGATCTGGTTCCGTGAAATAAACCATCCGATCTAATTTGAATGTTTGAAAAGTTGAAATCCCGAAGTCTCGAATGACAAAGTTTCGACAGTCATCCATCTCATTGGGAGTTGGAATCGTGACCGTTGAATTGATAAGTTCTCAAGAGCTCATCTCGCCTAACGTCTGAATAACACCATTGGTCATATGATAAAGAGATTTAAAAGGTAGAATGTAATACGTCACTTAAATTGATAAGCATGTGGTTCTACGCCAATGATTATATGAACATGGTTTGAAGGAAGCACCAATTTATGTAATCACAAAGACAAAGGAAATCGATCCATACCTATGATCGATTTATGAAAGTAAAGGGGATGCCAGGTGTAAAGTGGAAGACCCAGAATGATGATCTCTGGTGGTCCCAAAAGTTGTTGTAAATGAACAAGTTAGTTATAACTTGTTGCACAAGTCGACCTAATAACTTAAACAAGTTTTGAGCATAAACAAGTATAAATACAACCATGATTGGTTCACTTGGAGGAGTGGCTTGTGGAGTGAATGAGGTGGATCTAGACCTGAGGTCCACGAATATTAGCAGGAAAAAGAAGTGAAGAAGGCATGAATATCATAGGGAAGATAAAGCGAAGAAGGTGCGAATTTCAGAGAGAAGATGAAGTGTGGAGATGAGCATTTATGGTATACCTATGATCATGAGATATAGTTGATTATATAATGGATCACTTCTACTGGAGTCGGTTGAACTACTGTATGAACTCTAGTTGGATAGACTGCGTTCTATCAACAAGATGGGTCTTGTGGCAAGATGGGTCTTGCTTGAGAGTTGGTGCTCTCCTAGGAGTTGGTGTTCCTTACTTCAGTTGGTGCTGATACAAAATAGTTGGTGTTGGGAAAATTCATATTACTATATTAACATATATACATATAAATTATACAAAAGCTTACACAAACATCTGGTATCTCTTGTGTCCATTGTGATTATGATTTGATTGTTGTTAATCTATACAATTATGTTTTAACTGATAACTTGGAAATAAAAAAGTTAGAAAAGTCCACACACTAATTCACCCCCACCCCCTCTTAGTGTGGGTGGTGTGTTCAAAATATGTCCCATGATGGGGTTTAAAGAGGTTTCTGCTAATTGGTAATGGACGTTTTCTTCCTTCCAACATGGATAAATAGTAGGCATCATTGAATGACTTCATTCTAATTCTGAAAGGTCCAAGACAAAATTGTGAATTCCCTTTAACATTGGTTGGCTCTCCTTTCTTTGTATCCCACTCTAAATCCAAATATCCTTTCTTGTAGTCCCCTTGTTCAGAATCAATTGCCTCTTGTATTCCGGCGTATTGTGTTGAGGGAGGGGGGTGGGGTTCTATAATCAATACATATTCTTGGTTTGGCTAAGTCAACAAACGTTCATCATCCCCCTTCCATTTGACGAAGCCAACTCCTTTCCCTCTAAACCTTATCAAATCATCAATTTCATCCTCTTGTGTAGAAGAATAGTCATCCAAGTCTTCAGAGAGGTTAGAGGCTTTGTCAGGATAATCACCCCAATTTGTATCTCTCTCCTGCTCCAGAATGATGTTGTAGGATTCGACCAATGCACTATCCCTTATGTATGTTTCATGCAAATGTAACGTCTCATCATTACCTTGTGTAATGATGTCCTTGTGATTGCTAGGAATATTTTGGTCACCCTTTCCTTTGGTCCATGTTATCTCATTAATATTTTCTTCTTCTACCAAGGGAAGAGTGGTCTAGCCTTGAAATAAGCAGGGATATATGGAGTTGTAGTTACTATATCCATGATTACACCTTTCAATTGTAAATGTGTTGAACCTGCACATAATGGATCTAGCTAGAAAATACTACACACATTTGCAGAGAGAAATTAAGAAAGAAGAAGCAAGATAGAAAGAATGGAAGAATTCTCATTAACCGTATTCCACACTCAAAGAGTGAATAATTTACAATATATATAGGATACATGAGTAACTAATGAGCCATAGAGGTGGTCTAGATTGATCTGGACACACACCAGCAGTTACAAGAGTAAATTGCCACCTAGTCTAGTCTCTCAGGTAGTTACGGGAGTGAACTACCACCTAGCTGATTTAACTAGTCAACTAGTCTTTAGTTAACTGACTGAACAAAGATTAGTGAGTTGGTGATGATCTCAATGTTGCATGGTGACAAAACCAATGCAACATCTAAACTCAACTCAACTAGTCAAACTGAAGTGTCAACTGAAAGAGAATATTCTCCAGGTGGAATATTCTCCCCTAAAATATAGGATACTGGATAATGACTAATTATGACTAATAAACAAGTTAAATAAATCCTAGGTGTGTGTCAAGTAACTCCAACACCCCCCTTGAACATCACTATGGTGAAAATAAAGAATGGGTCCCGGCTACGAGGCCATGTTAGGTACCCAAATACAAAAGATACATTGAACTAAAAGAGGAAAGAGGGAAAACCTCATGGGAACAAACCCCCCCCTCAAATTACAATGCATAAAATAAAAAATGAGAAGGAACAAAAAACAGTTGCTAAGCAACCCTGTCCTTCACTCCAAGAAGACCTCGCAACTGTGCAAGTTTGTGCTCGTTGAAGATTTTGTTGAAGATGTAGATGTCTGCACAGATATGATGAAGTATATGCATCACTGATATTTCCACACATATCCACTTTATCTTCTTGTAATGAATAATATCCAAATAAATTTTGGATGAAATTTTGAAAACCGTGCGGCCGTTTCCAGAAAAATGATGAAATTTTGTTGATTTTAAAATGATCATAACTTCACTTTCCGGACTCCGTTTCGAACGATTGTTTTTTTGAAATTGGATATTTTCCCGAGAGGGATTCTGTTTCTCAGAAAATATCATAATAGCGTTCGATGTGCGTGGCTCTCTTTTTGTCTCCTGACATGCATGCATGGTGCATGCAAAAGTGTTTGCGTGTGACTCCTGAGATGCATGCCATATATATTCCACATGAATTTCAGAAAATAAATCTGAAATGGAGTAGACATCATCTTCAATTATTGGAATACTAATTTATGCAAAAACATTTGTAGAAGACTCTTGATAATAAGAGGCTTGATCTTCTGATGGCTTCTCTTCTGGCTCTATCTGTTCGACCTCTTGCATGAAATATTCACAATATTCTTTATTCTCAAATAGAACCTCCAATCTTGTCCATAATTCATTTGGAGTTGATCCTTGTGATTCTTCATATACTTGATGGAAAAGTTCGGGAGAAACAAACATGTCGATACTTCCTTTGGCCATATCTTGTCTATTGAGAAAGTCATTTTTCTCATCGACATAATCAGGCTCTACTTCCATTTCCATAGTAATTTGGTACAAGCCTTTGCATCTAAGATGAAGCCGAATTTTTGGCTTCCATTCTAAATAGTTATGAGGCGTGAGTAGTATTTCTGGAAAATAATCCATCTTTTTGTTGTCTTCAATCTTTTGTACCTGCAAAAAATGATTTGGTGTAGCTTTTGCTTAGCAGTCTGTCGGCTCTGATACCATGTAAATGTGTTGAACCTGTATAGAATAGATCTAGCCAGAAAATACTACACACATTTGCAGAGAGAAATTAAGAAAGAAGAAGCAAGATAGAAAGAATGGAAGAATTCTCATTAACCATATTCCACACTCATAGAGTGAATAATTTACAATATATATAGGATCCATGAGTAACTAATGAGCCATATTGGTGGCCTAGATTGAACTGGACACACACTAGCAGTTACAAGAGTAAAATGCCACCTAGTCTAGTCTCTCAGGCAGTTACGGGAGTGAAATGCCACCTAGCTGAGTTAACTAGTCAATTAGTCTTCAGTTAACTGAATGAACAAAGAGTAGTGAGTTGGTGATGATCCCAATGTTGCATGGTGACAAAACCAATGCAACATCTAAACTCAACTCAACTAGTCAAACTGAAGTGTCAACTGAAAGAGAATATTCTTCAGGTG
>ML836351.1:11273-24273 GCA_009831015.1 Picea engelmannii | reverse complement strand
TCAGGTGGAATATTCTCCCCTAAAATATAGGAGACTGGATAATGACTAATTATGACTAATAAACAAGGAAAATAAATCCTATGTGTGTGTGAAGTAACTCCAACATCAATGTGTTCCATCCTCTTTGGATTGTTATGAAAAGTGATACAACCTTGTTCCCTGATGGGGATAGTTGCATAGGACAATTCCATATGTAGATTTACACCTAAAGTAGCAGCCCATTCCATAAATAATATCATTCCCCAAGTGTCAGGTATATCGACAAAAACAACGTCCATTATGAGGGGAAAACTGGGGTAGTCGACAAGGTGGACTTCAAGACCTTCCATCAATCTGCAGACCTTGATCCCCTTTGACTCAAATCTACAAATGTTGGCACAGAGACCTATAACTTTCAGCCCCAATTGGTTCATAACCTTCAAACTCACCATATTGACAGATGACTCAGAGTCAAGCATGAAGTTGTGAAGACATAGGTCATCTATTACAAAGGAAGTGAGAAAGGGTGATTTTTCATTTTTCTCAAAGTGACTGGTTTTTAATAGTGTATAAGTTTCTTCAAACAATTGTTGGTCATGTGGGGTCCATTTTGTCAGAGAAGGTATTTCCAACATTCAACGAATCCTTTTTACCTTTTGTAAGATATAGGCCATACTAGTGCTTAGGTTAGTCCCATCATTGCTAGGTTTTGGGAAAGGTTGGGGTAGATCCCTAGCATACACATGGGGATCTTCAAGATTCACCCTTGAGTCCTCGCTTGTTTGGCTCAAGCACTCAATCCTAGGCTTCCTCATGTCTTGATTCTCATGGATTTGATTTGGCGTGAACAAGGTAAATATGGAATCTTCATAATTAGATTTCTCATGAGTATCCTTTGGGTGATCACGTTCAAAATGGGAGTCTTTTCACGATAAGGACTTAGGATCATCTTCTTTCCTTGCAATATTTTGTAGATTCAAAGTGTTCTGACAAATTTGTTCTTTTGGAGCATGAGGTTTTATTTTCTGACTAGTATTTTGAGTAAGTCTCATAGAAGGAGGATTTTGGGCTTATGATAGTGCCCTTTCCAACTCAGTGATTTCTTCATAGGTACCTAGATTCTTAAAGGTTTCAAAAAAAATTAAGGCATATTTCATAGTTGAGAACCCATTCTTCCAATTACCAGTCCCTTTAGGGGGAATGGCTAACTTAATCTCATCGTTTACCTCTAGTATCTATGGGAAATCATGTTCTTCTTCCTCAACATCTTCCTCATTGGACCATAGGACATCATCTTGGTCCTAGGGAATGGGATCACAACACTTGAGATTTTATTCAATCCGGCAAGCACCATCTTTTGCTTCCTTAAGGTTTGTATGGAATCGATTCTCGAGGATCAAATGGAGGTTTCCTTTGTAAGAATTTAAGTATTGTCTGAGAATATCACTCTCTGGTAGAAAGTTGGAATCAATTCAACCAAGTAAGGTATTAAACCTGTCATTAAATTCCCTAACAACTTCTTCATTTTGTTTGCAAATGTTGAGATGTTGGGAATAAAGGGATGACATATCTTCCATCACACCCCGTCTTTGTAGGAAAACTTTTTCTAAATCTTCACAGGTTGTGAGGCTTTTTCTTGGGAGGCTAGTGCTCCATTTTCTAGCATCTCCAGTAAGTGAGGCAAAGAAAATTTCATGAATGTGTCAGGATGTCTTTCCTAGATTGATGGAAGTCATAGCCCTCACAAAATTTGGTCCAATGTGTGTTACTAGATGCCCCATCCTCTACGAAAAACTTGTGTATCCATGAATTGGCATATTTAGGGAGATCATGTAATCCTCCTTGGATATTGGCCAATTCTAAAGGGTCGAAGAGTTCTTCAGGAGCTCATTTAGGAGGGGCCATGGGGACAATAGGAACTACGGTACAAAAAAGTGTGTACTGACATTCGCTACAGGTCATCATCAGTGGAGTCAACAGAAAATATCCTTGAGATTATCAAAGGGATGAGGGGATCACCCTCAGTGGAGTCGCTAGACAAGATTTGTGAAATGAAGGTTTTGGATAAAGGATTACCGAAAAGTGTCGTTTGAGGAAAATTGACTTGATGTTCCCTGGCAGCAACGCCAAAATGTTATCGCACAATCTGTACTTTCCCAAAGCCCAAGGCAATTGAATGCAAGATTGGCGTAACAGGCGGTGACCTATCACTATCACCTTAATAGGAAACCCCTTTCTATTTAGGAGTATATCAAAGTTACCCCAGGGGAGACGTCCCTAGTGACCTAAAGGGTTGATAAGGCTAAGGAAAGGATGCAAGAAAACCCCCCTCTCACAGGTCACTCAAGTCAAAAGGTTCTTAAGGTATTTAAGGGATGAAGCAACGGTAAAAATGGAGTGTACCTGCCCAAAACAAGACACCAAAGAAAATATGGCAGCTTTCAAGTACAAAATATGATGTTAGTGCTTCTTAAGACCATGAGCCTTCAAAAAATGGGCTAGCTGATGTAAAGTTGCAGCAATGTAACAATTATAACAACAATGAGTATTTTGTAACAACCAGAAGAATTATGCCTTGAAATTGCTTTAAAAATACAAGAAAAAGTAATTTTGACTAGGCAAATTAATAATAAATTGTCACAAGCAAAGTTGGCAATGTTTAGCTAGCATTTAATATCACTTTTGCAGATAATTTGCTGCAGTTAGATGGCTGTAGAAATATTTTGTAACAAAAACAAATTCTTAGTCCTCAAAATTGCAAGAAAACACCATGCAAACTCAACATTTATCTAGTAGATTGATTGACAATTGTCACGAGTGATTTCTGTATGAGCTAAGTGTGAGTTATGTAGGTGAATGCGGAAATTTAGCATGAATTTGTATGGCTGTAGCAATGATCTGAAACAACAGCAAGTTAGTTAATGAATTAGTCTAGTTTAGGGTTATTAGAAGTTAGCAAAAGCTTCAAGGAAGAGAGTTTGAGTGTTTAATCAATCCTTCAATAAGAGAGAGGCTATAACTAGTGCCTTATAGGGCTTATGGAGTCAAGTGGATGGCTTCTTCTAAGGCCGCAAATCAATTTTGATAGTGCACAAAAGTCCAAGATGAATGTATATAAGTAGAAGTAGTAACTTAAGTGCCCCTATGCATTTTCCTCAAGAAAACAAGATACTAGGGTGTAGGCAATTATAGGCCCTAACACCTTGCTCTCCTTAGGCCTTTTACGGGATAAGAACTTAAGCAAAGATAACTAGGTCAAAACCTTAGAGTGCTAGGAAACTAGGGCTCTAGGGTTTCACTAATTACTAGATCAATTCAATGAAAAGCTTGGCAAATAGAAAGTAAGAAAGTAGCAAATTAAGTTCCTTATTTCAAGCATTAAGTATACCATGCAATCTCATAATCTTGTATGAGAAAATAAAACCATACATAAACCATTCAATAAATGAAAAAAAACATAATTTACCTACTTGCACCAAGAATAATCATTAAAATACCATGAAACATCACCATAAAAGCTTCCAAGATTGATCCAGTTGCAAACAATCAGCCTTATACAAGAGTGTGCCTCACAATTTCAGCCAATAGCCCTTCTAGGGAGAAAATTTCAGACCTCTCCTCTTGTGTGGGGAGTTGTTATGATAAAAATGAATGTAATTTATGTTTATTTATACAAAACTGGTGACATTTAATTAATTTATGGCTAAATAAAGGCCAACCTGGCCAATTTACAAATAAATTCAAATCTGGCATAAATAAAATTAATTAACCCCTGAAATCATCTCGAGGGGTGACACCATTCCCTTCTAGGGTGACGTTGAGCCCTTAAAGTGGAACTTTGGGCTCCATATGTAGAACGTTTGGCCTCCAAAGGCCCTGGACGATGCCCACATGTGCCAACCATCTCATAATTTCCCTCAATATGCAAACCCTATCTCTATATGACGTCCAGGGTTATAATGATGATGTCATTGGATCTCAAAGGTCAAGATATAGGTGGAAGAGAAAGATTCCCCTGGGTCTAAGTCTTCCAGAGTGTCTCCAAGGGAAACGTCCTTATTTCTTCCTGGTGAAATTATCTGATGTCTCCTTGGCCCTGCCTGGGGTTACAACATCCATCTGTGGGATTTCATCCCCATGGAGGTCTGAGATAATCATTCCCCCACGTGTACATGTCCACCAGGAAAAGTTCTACAACAAAAACAAGTATGCCCTCCAGGGGTTCATAAGTCACATGGATCATAGAAATGTCAATAACATCTAATAATCAAATTACCCAAACATGTGCATCAAACCCCCCTTTACCCAAACAAATGCTCAAATACGTTATGCAATTTAACAAGTCAAGTTTGGAGAAGGTATCAGGGTGTCCTATTGGGATAATCCTCCTTAAGTTTGGGGTGTTTCTAAGGTGAGATCCAATCTAGGTCATGTAAGTGTGTGTGATGTCGCATGGGGGGAAGTGTTTGGGCATGGGGTGCAATGATAACATTGAAATGTAGATATTACGTGTGGGTGCCTTTGTAGAGGGTGAGTTGCACCTTGTCATAGCTATTATTCTTTCCTATCCCATTCAATGCCTTTTATTCTTAGTTTTATTTCATTTTTTCTTTTTCCTTTTATGCTTCAAGGGAAGTGCTAAGGGACATTGTCCTGGCTTGGTGACCAGAGGTGACAACGTTACCCACAAGAATTTCACAGAGATTAGAAGTTTGGCTCATGGTGAGACCCCCTTTCTCTTGGCTATGCCACCAAGAGCCACTACCATGGTTTGGTGACTAGATATATGGTAGTGTCATACCGCTACATACCCATGGTCATAATAGGTTAGCTCATGATGAGACCTCCCATCCACCAACTAATACCATGAATGTTTATTTATCTTACAGGTTCCCTTTTTTACTGAGAAGACTTTTACTTATTTCTCAGGAATCCCTATGTGAAGCATATCAAAGGTTTCATTTTGGATTTTAAATCTTGCCAGCTATTCTTACTCCTTGGGTATTTATCCCCTTCTTCCCACAAGGCAAGTTACAACCCTTACTAGTGTGGAAAATCCCAATGCCCGAACAAAGGTAGGGGGGAAATGAGAGGAACAAATATGGAAAGTGTTAAGTATGGAGGGAATGGACTATGACCTTTCATAGACCCACCCAGTGGAATCCCATCCTAAAGGGAGACTAACTTACTAGGGCATCATGTCACCTTCCCAGGTATGAACAAGTTAAAGATCATAATTTCCAAGAAAACGTTATGAAATGAAGGAGAATTTAATGAAACCTATTCAAGTGATCTAATAATCAAAGTGACACATACCATGATACTTAGACTCATTACCTCATGGAACAAGACTTACTTCTTCTTCAGGACCAGGATGGTGGGATAAATGTTGCTGCTATTGATAAATGGGATGCACTTAAGAAAAGAGGGGCCCTCCAAGGCCATGCTCAAGTTATTCGACTCTCGACACTCCATGTCTAGGACCTGTGGGCCTCGAGACATGATTTCCTTAGTTATCCCTAGGATAGGGGATAACACCTCCAAAAATGGCCATCAAACAAGGTCCTCCAAAACAAATAGGTACGCCATCCAAGGATCTCATGTCAAAATATCATGGAAAGTTAAAACCGCATCTAATAAAGAAGTCACCTAAACACATGCACAAAAAATACCTCATAGAATTAGACAAATGCTCCAAGACCCTATACAATTGACCAAGTTTAGGTATGGGAGGGGTGTCATAAAAGTCCTATTGGGTAGACCAAATAGCCTCAAGTAGGGGATGCTCCCAAGGATGCACCTTCAAGATCATGTAGTGGATGATGAGGTGGATAAGGGGTTAGAATTCATAGTTCAATGAGTTTCATGACATACAAGGGCTCGTATCATCTCATTTATGGTTCCCTTTGTAGGGGGTGTGTTGCAGCTTCTTCCTCAACGTAACCTTTTTCCAAGCCCATTAATTTCCATTTATTAATTAATTAATGATCCAAACATGTGTGCACTCCCAATAGTGAATCGATTATCTTGGGGGGAAGTAACACAATTTTACTTGAACAAATATTTCTAAAAATTTCCATAGGGGTAACCATGTAAAGCGTTATAACACACTTGTGTTAGTCTTATACTCAAGCAAGATATTTATTATGTGTTTGATATTATGCAGGTATTCAATTATTTCAAGAGATGTAGTTCATCGTTCTCAAGACCTGACTATGAGAGCATCTAGAAAGTTTATTTTAGTCTCTTATATTTTTCCAGCAACCATCCCCTTGGGCCTTCAACCCCTTCTTCCCATGAAATGAGGTGCATGCCCTTTGTGGGTCACTAAAGGAAAAGGGCCTAGAAGAGGGAAATATGGTGGGAACATAATGAGCGGAAAGTGGTAAATATGGTCGGAAATGGTATGATAACCTCTCAAGGGATCCCTAGTTGCACCCCTTCCCCAAAGGTTTGGCCAGTTACTAGAAAATCAATGACACTCACCAAGGTGAAACATGGTCAAAAAGATAATGTCTAAGCTGTTGGATTACTGAGAGGGGGGGTGAATTAGTAATAGTGTAATTATAATCCTTTTTCTTCAATTGTTATATCAATGTAGAATTATTATCCAATAATGAGCAGTAAGAAATAAACAATCACATACATACACAGTACACCCGTGTTTTACGTGGAAACCCAAATCGGGAGAAAACCACATAATGTTTTTTCTTATATGTCTTGAAGAATTACATTCATTGGAAGCACCAACTTCCTTTGTTTTCTAGCTGCAACTAGAAGGAGGCTCCAACCCCCTAGTTTCTCAGGCTACAACCTAAGGGAAACCCCAACTCCCCAATTCTCTGGCTACAACCAGAAGGAGGCTACAACCCCTTATGTTCTCCAGCTACAACCAGAAGGAAGCTACAACCACCTATCCTTGCCCCATCCCTCCACCCTGAAGTAGAAGTAGAATGATGGAACCACTGTCACACTATCACTGTGAGATATACATTTATAAATCTATACCAATAAATTTGAACCATGCATCAACCATGCATCAACCTGTACCTCAACTTGTAATCAACATGTACCATAAACAAGTGCATCAACCATGCACCAACCTGTACAAAACAAACTGTAATCAACCTGTACCATAAACAAGTGCATACAACCATGTACCAAGTATGTATCGAGCATGTGTCAACTACTCATCAACCAACATCATCAACTATACACCTCATGTATGTGCCAACTCATCAACTACTTGTCTCAACCATGTACTCAACATGTAACTCAACCAAAAGCCCTCATCAATTGCATCATCCAAATATGATTTGTAGCTCTGTAATAGACCTGGTTTATATGATCACATTCCTGCAAACCTTCCTTAAATTTAACAACAAGATACTAGCATTTTCATCAAACTTTTCTTTAGTCTCACATGCCTAGTTTTGGATTAGTCAACAAACCTAACTTGAAGTAATCATAACTTTGTACCTGTAATGTATAAAGATCTGAAACTGATATACAATGTTCTTCAGTGTGTTTTATGCAATTCCTCCAAGTGTCACTACTTGTAACCTCTTAGAAAAGGAGTTATAGAAAAAATGACATACCTTGCTCAATTCCGACTTATTCTAGAGAGCAACCTTGTAGAGCGTGCCCCACACGAAATTTTTCTGAATTGATCTAAAAATGTTACAAAACATACTATAGAATGTATCCTAACCAACACATTTTGTCTCACTGAAGTTGGATCTGTTATGAAGAAGTTACGATGTTTTTACCCGAAACACCTGTTTTTGACTAGTTTCAGGACTAGCCACAAACCCTATTTTCCACGGAGTGTAACTCCCAAAATACAACGACCCACAAGATGAATTTTTTACCACAGATACTTGGATATGTTTTCTTAATGGAATAGCAATTTCACGGTCTGAATCATTATATAAAAATAGTTATAGTGAAAATGGTGAGATGACCTGTAAATAACATACCTTAGAAAGCACCATCAAAAGAATTTATCCTTCCTTGCATTTCGGCCTTCTTTTCTTCACCTTCACTCAGAATTACAGTTTATATATCTTTGGTTACCTCATACACCTATAGATATTCAATATTATCAAGTGTGTATTAAATGAGAGAGCCTTGCCTCTTATTTATACTCTCCAAGTAGCTTCCTTAAAAACATCTTCTAGGTCACTTGGCCGACTTTCCTTATTTTAGGGTTAACCCACTTCTAATTTCTCCATTAAAATTATTATTGAAATAATTTCTTTTGTATTCAATTTGAATTACAATACACTCATCACTTCACTGTATTATTTATCCTTTAAAAATCTCTTAAACCACTTTGACTACTTTGACCTTTTGAGGCTTCTAGATGACATATGAGGGTCCTCCAACTTTTTAAGGCCATAACTCTCAAACCGTGAGGAGTTATGTGACGTTCCACATACCACCAGAAATGGCATGACATGTACTATCCATATAGAATAGTATTATCTGAAAATATATCATAACTCATACTGCTACCCATCAAACAAACTTGGGTTCATTACCCAAAATTGGGGTCTCCAACTTCTCATGGCCATAACTCTCTAACTGTGAGGAGTTATGTTATGTTCCACATACCACGGAAAATGGCATGAAAAGAACTATCCATCTAGGATATTTTCCCTTACAAATTCACTGTCCTTTATCTCATTATTCCACAATTAAGCATGGGTTCTCTGACTCTGTAAAGCGTCTTCCCGTGAGGGATTTCACCATAAGGAGACCACTTTGGAGTTCATCCATATTTACTTCTTATTAACCATGACAAAAAAATAATGAGTCATATTTACATCAAAAAAGATTGGGTCCATTACCCAAACCTTTGTGCTACAAGGATTTCTTCAATGGTTGACATCAATGACAACCAACCTTAATCAACAATCTCCCCCTTTGGCATTGATGGAAATACTTTGATGCAATAATGAAATCATATCACTCATGCTCCCCCTATAACCATGCCTTTGTCCTCTGCATCTGATAAATCTGTTCCCCCTGGAACCATGCCTCTGTCCTCTGCATCTGATAAATCTCTCCCCCTTTTTCATCAATGGAAAATGTATCTTTCCATCCGGGGCTGCTCCCCTTGACTGAAATGTCCTCTTATGGTGCTTCCTCATGTACATCTAAGACATATAAGATAAGCATTAAAAAAGAATTCATTTTGGAGTAGAAATAACTCCAAGTCTTTGGTGAACATATTCAAAGGCTTCCCGTGGAAGTGGTTTTGTAAAGATGTCTGCCACTTGTTCTTTTGTGCCCACATACTCAACTCTGATGTTATTTTCTGCAACCTGTTCCCGTAGAAAGTGATACTTTATTGGAATTTGCTTCGTCTTAGAGTGCATCACCGAGTTTTTTGAGATATTGATGGCACTTGTATTATCACAATATATTGGAATGGGCTCATCATACTCAACCTGTATATCTGTCAAATTTTGTTTCATCCAAAGAACCTATGTACAACATGTTGTTGTTGCAATATACTCTGCCTCGGCTGTAGCTATAGATATTGATGATTTTTTCTTGCTTAGTCATGATACCAAACACTCACCTAAGTAGAACGTTGCTCCACTGGTGCTTCATCGGGCATCAATACAACCTGCCCAATCTGCATCTCTGTAGGCAATAAGTGATAGATCTTTTCCTTTTGGATACCATAATCCAAACTCTTATGTTCCTTTGAGATATCTGAAGATCCTCTTTACTGCTAATACATTTGATTCCTTTGGTGCTTCTTGAAATCATGCCACTTATCCAACTGCCTGCATTACATCTAGTCTAGATGCTATCACATATAGTAGGTTGCCAATCATTGACCTGTATTGCCTCTGATCTGTAGACTTCGAATCATCATCTTTTCTCAACTTACAACTGGTTTGCATGGGAGTGATAACTGGTTTGCAATATTCCATTCTGAACATCTTTAGAATTTCTATGATATACTTGGTTTGAGAAATAAAAATTCCTTGGTTGCTTTGACGTATCTGAAGTCCTAGAAAGAAGGATAGTTCTCCAAGTAACGACATTTCAAATTCATTCTGCATGTCTTTTGCAAATTTCTGGCTTAACCTGTCATCATCACTACCAAAAATAATATCATCAACATAAACTTCAATTAATAAAATATTACCTTGACTTACCTTGATGTAGAGGTTGTTGTCTGCACTTCCTTTTCTGAACCCTGCCTGTTGTAGATACTTATCTAGTCTAGAGTACCATGCTCTAGGAGCCTGTTTTAGACCATACACAGCCTTATTTAATTTACACACATAGTTTGTGTTCTTTGACAACTGAAATCCTTCTGGTTGTTCAATGTAGACTTCTTCTTCAAGTTCCCCATTCATAAAAGATGATTTTATGCCCATCTGATATACTTTAACAATTTTGGAGCATGCATAAGCTAAATGAAAAAAGATTGCTTCCATTCTGGATACTGGGGCAAATGTCTCTTCAAAGTCGATTCCTTAAATCTATGCATATCATTTACATACCAATCTAGCTTTGTTCCTTGTAACTTGTCCATCTCCATTCAATTTATTCCTGAAAACCCATTTTGTGCCAATCACATTCTTATTCTTTGGTCTTGGAACCAATTCCCAGGTGTCATTTTTCTCTATTTGATCCAATTCTTCATCCATGGCCTTATTACAAAATTTATCCTTGCTAGCTTCTTCAAAACAGTTGGGTTCAATTGTAGATAAGAGTGCTAGGTGTGTTTGTTCTGGTGAACATATTTTTCTTCTAGTCACAACTTATGCATCTTTGTTTCCAATAATCTGATCTGAAGGATGATTCTTTTGTACTCGTTTGCTAGGTTTCTTTGGAGATACTTGCTGAAATTGCTCTTCTGCTTCTGTCCAATTCTCTTCATATTCATCTTCCTCTTCTACTTCTTTTTCATATTCTTCTTTGAAAAGTTGTTCCATTGATTTGTTTTCTTCTTCCTTTGATTCTGGTCTGCCTGTTTCATCAATTGTTACGTTGATGCTTTCCACAACTTCGTTTAATATTAGATTGTAACACTTGTATGATTTCCTTGTACTTGAGTAACCAACAAGTATTCCTTTGTCCACACGAGAGTCAAACTTTCCCATTCTGCCATCTTCTCTTTTGATGTAGCATTTTCTTCCAAAAACTCTGAAGTGCTTCACATTTGTTGGTCTTCCTTTCCATAGCTCGTAGGGAGTTTTATCAGTGTTGTTTTTGATCATTACTTTGATTTGAATGTGAACTTCCATATGCACTGCCTGTGTCCAAAAAATATCTGTCAACTTTGAATCCATTATCATTGTTTGAGCCATTTCTTGTACTGTCCTGTTCTTTCTTTCAACAACTCCATTTTGTTGAGGTGTCCTAGCGACGAAGAATTGTCTTTTTATTCCATGATTGCTGCAATAGTCCATAAATTACTTTGAGGTGAATTCTCCTCCATTATCCAATCTTAAGCATTTGATTCTTGAATACATCTCATTTTCAACCATTTCCTTGTAGATCTTGAAGTTTTCAAAATCTTCTGACTTGTTCTTATGAAAGAAAACTACAGTCATTCTTTTATAATCATCAACTAATAACATAAATTATCTCTCACCTTTTAAGCCTTTTGTTGTAGTTGGTCCAACTAGATCAGTATGCACAATTTCCAGTGGTTTTGTTCTTGAATATTCCTTTGATTTGAACCTGGTCTTTGTTTGCTTTCCTTGTTGGGAATGCTTGCATAAAGTGTTGCTTGGTTTCGTGATCTGGGACATTTCTCTTACTGCTTCTCTTTTGCTAACTTTGACATGGTTATCAAAATTCATGTGACCCATTCTTCTATGCCATAGCCAAATTTCATCTTCCTTTCCTAGACAACACTTTTCATTTCCAATCTCGCTTAACACATATATGTTGCTTGAAGTTCTTGCAGCTGTAGCGACCAATTTCCATGATCCTTCTTTTCTTATCTCACACTTTTGTGAATCGAAAGTAACTTTATGACCTTGGTCACACATTTGACTCACACTTAAAAGATTATGTTTCATATCTTCTACTAGTAGAACATTTTCTGCCTTCTCATTCTTGTTCCCAATTTGGATTGTGCCTTTTCCAATGATTTTGGCTGAATCATCATTTCCGAAGGAGACTGATCCATCTCTTTCCTTTCGTAATGTAAGAAGCTTGTCTCTACCACCTGTCATGTGTTTTGAACATCCACTGTCAACATACCAACCACGTTTCTTCTGTTTAGCTTGTAGAACGACTGTGCATTCTTCATTTCTATATTGATCTTTCTTTCTTATCCATGTCATTTTCTGAGGTTCTTGTTTGTGACTTTGTTGAGGTTCTTTAGGAGGGACTGCCATTCTGCAATTTTTGGCCATGTGTCCAAAATTGTTACATTTGTAACATTCCACTTTAGTGCTCAAAGATTCAAACCCGTTGTAACTTCTTCTCTGTGTTTCACTAGGTATTCTTGAATAACCCCTTTGTGTATGGCTCTCAAAGTAGTTATTGTTCCTGTTGTTATCTCTGCAATTACAACTTTATGTCCAAAATTATTACATGCATAACATAAACCAAAAAATATAGTTTGATACCTGGTAGTTGAAGATATTCTGAAAGGAGGTGCTCTTATGAATCCTTCTTCTTCTTGAGGTCTGTTTATCTATTCTTGGTTCTGAAATCTGAATCTTCTCGGTGGAGGAGTGTCCCTGTAATCTTCCTTGTATATCTTTTTATCCCCTTTGATTGTTTCTGCAAAGCTTTTTGGATTTCTTTCTTTCTATGTTGTTTTGGAGCTTGATCCCTTTTCTGTTTGATTGTATCCAAGTCCAAACTTGTCAAGATGAGATTTTTGACTATTGATAATGTCATCCAAAACTTTTGAGCTATTCTGCATATTTTTCTTTTGAATATCCTTTCTTAGTGTGACAATCTCTTCTTCCAGGTTTCCAATGATCCTGTCCTTTCCTTCTAGCTATTCTTTGAGTGCTTCTTCAATTCT
>ML836350.1:33340-50526 GCA_009831015.1 Picea engelmannii | reverse complement strand
ACCTTTGTTCCTTGAGTCTTAGACCAGATTAAGTAAGTCATCTCCCACCAGGTCAAAAAACAGGGTAAAAAACTCCACCATCCAGCCGTCCGGGCCCAGACTTTTGTCTTTTGCAAAATGTCATAAAATCTCCCTAATCTCTTGTTTTGTAACTAGATTATCTAAAATAAAATTGTCATTCTCTGTCACAAAGCGTTGATAATGTCTGGCTATATTATCTTGCTCCATCGGAATGTTGGTTCCATCAATTGCATACAATTGTTTAAAGTATCTTGAAGCCTCATCTTTGATTTCCTCATGACCTTGGACCAACCGGCCATTTTCCGCCACTATTTCCAAGATATGCTTTTGATTTCTTCTCGCACTAGCATACTTGTGAAATAATTTTGTATTATGATCTCCACGTTTCAGCCAAGTGGCACGACTTTTCTGACACCAATGTTCCTCTTCATTTTTTAGAAGGTCGTTTCACTCCGATTCCAAAGTTTTCAGATGTGATTTAGCAATAGTGTCAAATCTAGCCTTCAACAGCGCAGAAAATCCCCTACTAATGTCCTCCTCCAGAATTTCCAACTTGCAGAGTTTTTCCTGCCTAATATGTCTCACCCAGTCTTTGATTCTAGACTTTAAAGTCCTCAATTTCCAAACAAATCTTAGTTGGATGTCCACTTCCTCCAAGAATGTAGAGTTCCCCCATACATCTTTCACTATCAGTGAAAAATCCTGCTCCACCAACCAAGTTGGATTTAACTTAAATGGATAGGCCACCCTTGACTGAGAGAAATCAAATTGCGCTATCACAGGAGCATGATCAGATATGAATGGAAGATCCACCCAAGATCGATACCTCCCAACCGCAGACAATAAGCTTTCAACTAAGATGCGATCCAATAGTTTAGCAATAAAAGAGACCCCAGCTCTGTCATTTCTCCAGGTAGGAACCAAGACATCTGGAGCCAAATCAACCAACAAGTGATCCTTGATCAGATCGAGAAAGTAGTTTGCATGTCTGTCCAGATGTGTCGCTAGTCCCCAAATTTCGTCTGCACCTGTGGTAAAGTTCAAGTCTATTGCAAGTATCAAACTTTTAGTAGCTAACAACCCTTTAGTCACCAAACGATCCCAAAAATAAGGTCTCTCAAAACAAGGGCCATAAACATTTAGAACATTTATAACACATTGATTTTCTAAGGTAACATCCGAGAGAAATACAAAGTAGGATCCAGTGTGAGCTTGTTTGGGTCCCAGGTCACCAATAGACCACCCGAGTTGCCAACCGAATTAACTGCACACATATACCAGTTAGGAACAAATTTCTGCATAAAAAGACGGGCCTTATCCTCCGCGACCAGAGTCTCTTGTAAAAAATTAATGTCAGGCTTAACTTTAGTGATAAGTCTACACATGGAGGCAGGTTTCATGGCTCCTCCCACCCCTCTAACATTAGAGATAAGGATCATATTTTTGCCCATGCAAGGGCTTTTAATCCTCTAAGCACCCCGATATCGGAACCAGTAGAAATAGTAGCAACATCAGGTAAAACATGAGATAGGTAAAACTTGAATATTGTAATTTTACTAATGTAAATAGGAAGCAAAGTGAACCATTACTCCAATGACAAAGTACATGACAAATTTAAAAATTTTAAATGATCTTAATTTCATAAATAATAAAAATTAAAAACAAGTGAAATTAGCAGCAACACTGCTTATTCCTACCTCTTAAAAATATTTTAATGTATGTAGTACAAAGCCAAAATCTAAAGTAATTATAAAACACTTGAAACTATTGACAATGACACAAGTGTAAATTGAATTCTTCATAATCTTTTTAAAATAAATTGATGAATAAAATTTGTGTCATATTACTCCTATATTCATGACACTGCAAAGTATGATTGAACTAGAACACTTGCTTTTCTATACTTCTAAGCAATAAATTGTCTAAGATATCTAGTATCACCTAATTAATTTTAATGTGAACAATAACAATAATAAAATTATATATTTATAATTAGATAAATAATGTTGTTATATTAAAATTTAAAATCAAAAATATCTAATATCACTTAATTAATTTTAACATGAATAATGAAAATAATAATATTATATATTTATAATGAGATAAATAATGTTGTTATATTACAATTTATAATTTACTCAAAATTGAAATTCACAATAATAATATTATATATTTATGATTAGATAAATAATATTGTTATATTATAATTTGAAGTTTATTTAAAATTTAAAATTCTCAATATGTAAAGACAAAGTGTTTTTGAGAAAAAAGGATAATTTTCATAATCTTATATAAATATTGAATGATTTTTAAATATGAGATTAATATGATTTTAATTTAACATTAATTTAGAATGTGAAAACAATGATATCACTTTTTTTTATTGTAATTAATTTTTTATTTTATTTACTAGCCTTTAAAGTTTATAAACCCTAAAAATATATTTCCCATTAGTCCTTTAGTTTTTAGTTTTATTGTTAACCTATTCAATACGCATATCAAGACTTTCTAAGAAATTATTTTAAATTCTGTAAACAATTTTACATTACATGTATTTTATAGAATTTTAGAGTTTAAATCAGATTAGTTTATATTATATGTATTTTTGAATTTTACATGCATTATGTATTGATATACCTACTTTTTCCATCAATTTAGTAAAAATATATTACCCAAATAATATTAGAGACTAATTATAAAAAATTGTTTAAAAAGTTAAAACAAATTTTCATGATCTCTAACTACTTCTATGATTAAAGAATTGAATCTCTTTTCACCTTTCACTAGTACTTAAGGTGAATAAGTTAACCTTTCACTAGTACTTAAGGTGAATAAGTAAATTCTATTAATCTTTGATAAAATTGTGCCATATAATTAATTCAATGGTAAACATATCCACAACTTCATATTAACAAAATTTACACCCTTACTTAATCCAAACCGTGATGATTAGGCACGGCATGGCATTGCGAAGACATTGATGTTTACTTTATCGCGCATAGTTATTACATTAACCTATTATTTATCCTGCAGAGTTCTAACATTAACCTATTATTATTTATCCCGTGTCTATTTTTGGCACGCTTTTCTTATTTGATCAGGCGATTATTGCCCAATCAAATATGTCGAGGTAACACAATGGATTAAATCCCTTTGAAAATACAGAGAATTTTGGATAATTAATGCCCAGTCAAATATGTTCAGCGTAAAGGTCTATTATCCATGGATGCTCTCATTCTAGCAGGGGATCTGAATTTTAATACTAGATCAGATGAAGTTTGGGGAGCCAAGGCACTAATAGATCCATTGGCCGGTTTTTTTAAGGAACTGTTTGCAAATAATTATTTAGTGGATATTCAGCCCGCAGAATTGGTGCCAACATGGCGCAATGGTAGAAGCAAGGGACAAGGGATACAAAAGAGATTGGATAAAGTGTATGCATCAGAATCTCTTCTTGGTGATTCTGCAAGGTACAGATCGTGGGTGGAACTCTCGTTTATTTCGGATCATGCACCAACTATTTTTCAAATGGATTTTGGACTTAAGAATATTGCTTATCCATTCAAATTCAATCCTGCATATATGCGTGATGATTCCTTTGGAGTTCTTGTCAGGTCTGTATGGTGCGCGCATCAGGGAAATGGAGAGGAAGGTGCACAATGTAGACTTGCAATGAAGCTACTTAAGTTAAACGCCCGGGTCAAGAACTGGCTTGTAGAAAAGAAACAGAAGGAAACCAAACTCTATGAAAAGTTAGAAGCTAATATTGCTTTGCATACAAAACAAAGCCTAGACATTGGTCATAATACTGATCTGGATATTTGTCTGAAACAACTTGAATCTGAATGGAATAAGATATTGATGGAAGAAGAGGAATGATGGCGCCTGAAGAGCAGGGCCACGTGGATCCAATGCGGGGATAAAAATACTAAGTATTTCCATAATTTTGCTAGTCACAGACGCAACAAAAAACATCTATGGGAAATTAAATATGAATAGGAACATGTTCATCACGGCTAGGAAGAAATAAAGAGGGAAGCAAAGAGGTATTTCAGTTCCTTTTATAAAGAATCGACTCAGAATTAAATTGTAGACCAGGTTGAATCAGTGAGGATGTACCCTAGATTGGTTTCGGAAGAGGAAATTATCATACTCGAAAAAGTTGTTACAAAGGAGGAAGTGTTATAAGTTCTAAAAGGATTTGCCAAAGAAAAATCCCCGGGCCCCGACGGGTGGACTGTTGAGTTTTACATATCTTATTATGACTTGGTAGCTAAAGACTTGTTGGAAGCTATTGAAGAAGCACGTCTTAAGGGTGAGGTAAACATGACTCTGAATTCCACTTTCATTGCTCTTATTCCAAAGGTAAATGGCCCTGCTACATTTGGAGACTTCCACCTGATTGCTTTATGCAATCTCTGCTACAAGATAATCTCAAAAAATATTGCAAAAAGAATCAGACCAATCATGTCGCACACATTATCAGAGGAGCAATTTGGTTTCTTGAAAGGAAGACAAATCATAGAGGCAATTGGAACTTACCAAGAGTGCCTTCACAGCATCAGAGAAAAAAATATTCAAGCTTTAATACTAAAGATTGACTTAAAAAAAGATTATGATTGTATTAGTTGGGATTTTCTCAGACTGGTTTTGCTCCAATGTGGCTTTGGTTTGCCAACGACTAAATGGATTATGGGGTGTATTTCATCTGTGAATTTTGCAGTGTTAATCAATGGTGAGCCTTTATAATTCTTTCACAGTGGGAGGGGGCTCAGACAGGGTTGCCCACTGTCGCCCTTGTTATTTATCTTAATTATGGAAGGCTTGAGCCTGGCTCTTAAAATAATTCAAGCGGATGGATTACTGTCAGGCATCAAAGTATCTAGGTTTATAAAGATCCTACATCTATTGTTTGTAGATGATGTCCTAATTATGACAAAAGACTCGAATGAGGAATGGAAGGAAATTAGCAGGGTTTTGACATTGTTCTGTAGCGCATCTGGCCTTCAAATTAATGCACAAAAAACCACATTCCTCTAGTTTGGTGTGAGGCAAGAGGTCCTGGATGTTTTAAAAACTTATTTTCATTACCAATTTCATGATATGTCAGAGGGTTTTAGGTATCTTGGATACTTTTTAAAGATTGGCGGGTACAAAACTGATGATTGGCTTTAGCTGTTAGATAAATATGAAAAGAGGATAAGACATTGGTGCAACCATTGGTTGTCCATTGGGGGATGCTTAGTTTTGATCAAATTCGTCCTTGAAAGTCAACTAGTCTACTGGTTGGCTTTGTCAAATATGTCAGCTACGATTCTTCAAAGGATCCTTCAACTAGTTTTTGGCTTCCTTTGGACGGGTTGTAAAAAGAAAAAGAGCTTTCACTTATGTAACTGGAAACATATCGCCCGCCCAAAACAATTTGGGGGTTGGGGCTTGATGAACCTATACTGTTTCAGTAGAGCAATGGTGACTAATACCCTTTGGAGGGCATTGATGCAGGAAGGTTTATGGCATCGGGTTATAAAAACAAAATATATACCATTTGTATCCATGGAGAGGTGGTTTTGTATTGTAAACATTTCAGAGATTAAAGGATCATAGTCCTGGTTATATTTAATAAAATCATTTCACCTCCTCATGCATGTCACAAACCCACTATGGGCATAATAAATTTTTGCCTTTTTCTCAAGGGACAGAATCCCCGAGTTCCTATAGGGGCCTAGCGCAGGCTAGCTCTTCCCCTATCCTCCTCCATATGACCACTACCTGTGACCATAGGCTTAGTCTAAACCACACGTCACATTTCGTGACTTCGGAGCTTTCAATACCAGGCATCCCAACTTCTCCAACTCCTCCAAGTCCCGAATCTCGATTAGGGGCCTAGAAAGCGCTAGCCCTCTTGACTGTGATCACGGTGTGACCTTTCTCTAGGAATGGGTCCCAGCTCCCATATTTTTCGGGACTTCGTGATTCAGAAATCATGAACATTTCTTCCTCTTTCCCGGTGACCAAATCTTTGAAATTGCGACCAAGCTAAATCGACGATTTACAGGTCTCTCTCTATCCAACAACCTAGGTTCAATCGGGATTTCGTCACTCGGGAAGTTGGAAAACTCGTCCAACTCCTCCTCCTTGGAATCCCGAAGTCCAAAACTCTGAAATTCTCTCACTCTACAGATCAATGACTCTGAGCCTCCCACAGATCAACAGCACAGGTTTCATCGGGACTTCGCATTTCACGAGTCCTTAAAACTCCGCCTCTTGACTCTTCCGATGCAAGAGTCAGCGAAATGTCAATCTCCCTCCATGTGTCCCTTTTGACAGACAATTCCGATTACTTCAGGGCTTTCCAGACTTTGACGAGTCCACTCTCCCACCTACACAAGGGTTAACATTGACGGTCAAGGTAGCTCCTGATGGATTCATGGGATCTATGGTCCCGGTTCCATCGCTGCTTGCGAAGACTGAAGGGGTCGAGGCGTTAACGCCTGCACTCCTCCTCTAGATCCATTGGTCCTAACAGACCTGGGATACTCCCGAAAGGATCTCGTTTTTTCATCTATCAGACGAATTGGCTACCCCCTCTCTATATTTGGACTCGCTATCCTTTCTGAACTTGGGTAACGAAATTCAACCTCTCAGAGCTTCAAACTTCCATGGCTCTGAAACCTTCGAGATTTAACTCCTTCTTGCACAGGGTTCCTAGCTTCGGGTCACACGAATCCTCAAATGGTTCTTGGGCAATTATCCCTGATCTTAGTTGGGTTTCTGGATAAGGGCTTGGGTGTTTCTCAAAGTCCCTAGGATACTGACCTGAATGAAGTGCTTCCCTAACTCACCGAGTTATTAGCTATGACACCGGGGCAGGGTAACTTCATGGGTTTACTGTAGTGGTAGCCATACCAAGGAGCTTACTCTGACTCTGGGACATGATGCAACTTCCATGGGAAGGTGCTTTCGAGGGATTTAACTAGAATATCACGAAAATTAGGGAGATGGGGTAATTCTCAGTGGGACGGACTCAGGTTCTGGACTTACCCATTTTATATAGAAACCAGCTGTGGCATATAAGTATATACATGCATTCATTATTTCCAATTTAAAACACCAGGAAATCATAGCATACAGGAACCATTTATAGGCGTATAAACATGAGCATGCATTTATGGTATTCAATTCAATGTACGAGGCATAAAACACTTATCAGAACCACATGGCGTGATGTGACTGCTGAGAAGGGTGCTTGTTTCCACCCTACCATAGGCTCAATCACTCCCAACAGATTTATCACTGGCCACCCCCGAGCTTAGACCACGATGCTCTGTGATTCAATCTCTTACTTCCAGCCCAACAGAAGTTAGGGACAAAGGTTATTCTCCTTCTCTCTATATCAAAGAAAATAGACAAGGACGAAGGTTACTCTCCTCCTCCTGTGCTCAGAACTCCATTCGATTCCAGGGCTCTCAGTTCTGCTCTACGATCTTCTCTACACTCCTCTGCCCACCTCCACACTTTCTTTCTTGCATTCCTCTACAAGATTGCATGTGGCACGAATTTCCCCGTCTGTGGTCAAGTCTAAGAGATTTACGGATGGGCGGTTCGCCCCATCCCCTCATTACTCTTGAGGAGCCTCCCCACCTACCATTCTAACGGAAATTCATTCCTGGGTCAAAGAGTTGTTTTGGTCTCGAGCAATTAAAACCAGTGTGGTACTGGTTCGGTGGAAGTTAATGCAACCGCTCTGAGTCCCTTCCACCACTTTTCATTAGCAATCGTGGTCTCTTTTAGCACATGCCCTTCCCAGCAGCCATGCAACACATATTCCTAACAGAATTTACATTCATCGACCTTTTATACAAATGTCCATCAAATCAAACATTCACACCTTCGAGTGTGCCATAGTTCTTGGCCAATATAGTTATATTTACAGACCGTGGGAAATAGGGTGTTACAATTCCCTCCCCCTTAAAGGAACATCATCCTCAATGTTCTTATCTATTAACATGACTGGTATGTACAAAAGTAAACAAAATTGGATATGTATGTTTCATGGCATCTTCCATTTCCCACGTAGCCTCATCTGGGCCAAGGTGTTTCCACTGCACCTTGACCTATGCAATGGTTCGGTTCCTGAGTGGGGTTTCCTTCCTATCTAGTATGCGTTGAGGTTCTGACAGGAATTCTCCCTCCGGTTCTACCTAAATCATAGACCAGTCAATTATATGATTAGAATCATGTACATATTTCTTCAATAATGAAACATGGAAAACATTATGTGCTTTTATTGTGGAAGGGAGTGCTAGCCTATAGGCTACAGGTCCCACTCTGTTTAGAACTTCAAAGGGTTCACAATACCGAGGTGCCAATTTGGCACAAGCTCCCATCCTCAAGGAACTATTTATGGGCCTAACTCTAAGATAGACGTGGTCTCTCGTCTTGAATTCCCTGGGGGTTCTCTTTCTGTCGGCATAACTTTTCTGTCTATTCTGAGTGATTTTCATATTTTTCTTTATCTGAATCACTTGTTGTTCCATTTCTTTCAACATGTCGGGTCCAATCGTAATTTTGTTCACGGGATTACTCCAACTGACTGGAGTGTTGCACGACCTACCATAGAGGACTTCGAAAGGGCTCATCTTTAGTGATTCTTGGTAGCCGTTGTTGTAGGAAAATTCCATCAGTGGCAGGTAATCTTCCCTCTTTTTAGGTTGATGCATTACATGCATCCTTAACATGTCTTCTAATATTTGGTTCACTCTTTCCATCTGTCCATCGGTTTGGGGATGATAATCTGTGCTAAACAATAATTTTGTCTCCAGGCCCGCCATCAAGGATTTCCAAAAGTTTGAAGTAAATTTTGTGTCCATGTCAGACACGATCTCCTTAGGCATGCCATGTAGTCCGAATATCTCCTTCATGAATATGTTGGCGATATCTATTGCCTTGCAAGTCGATTTGACGGGAATAAAATGAGCGGATTTGTTCAATTTATCCACCACTACCATGATGGCGTCATTCTTCTTGGTCGATGTTGGTAATCCGGTGATGAAATCCATGGAGATGGTCTCCCATTTCCATTCTGGGATTGGTAGAGGTTGTAATAATCCTGTTGGGTGCCGATGTTATGCTTTAACTTGTTGGCATTCTATAGATTTTGCTAAGTACTCAGCTATGTCTTTCTTCAGTCCAGGCCAATAGAATTGTTTCCTGGTGGTCGTGATCATCTTTTGGTATCCTGGGTGACTAGTATACAGTCTTTTATGTAGTTCATCCATTATGAACCTCTTCAATTCATCACAGTTTGGAATATACAATATGTTTCTGTAAGTTAGCAGACCTCCATCCAGCATCTGGTAGCCTTCATAATTTATCCCTGCGGGTTCTTGCTCCAAGTATGAGGTCACGGTCTGGAAGAATGCATCTGTTTCTTGTGCATTCCTGACTCTTTCCTTGACATTTGTCTCACATGTGCTCACTGCTGCTAGGTGAATTGTTTTCATACTTCTGCTAAGGACATCAACCACCTTATTTTCCTTTCCTTTGATATGTTTGATTTCAAAATCAAACTCGCTAAGGAGGGCCATCCACCTAGCTTGTCTAGCATTGAGTTTTGGTTGGTCAAACAGGTCTCGCAATCCATAATGGTCTATCATGAGTACAAATTTCCTACCCAGGAGGTAATGCCTCCACATTTTCAAGGCGTGCATTATGGCGGCCAGCTCTAGATCATGGGTCACATAGTTGACTTCGTGCTCATTCAATTTTTGGGATTCATAGTAGACTACGTTTCCTTCTTGCATAAGGACTCCTTCGAGCCCTTCCTTGCAGGCATCTGTGCACATGAGGAAGTCATTTTTAGGATCAACGATCTTCAGCATGGGTACGTGAGTCAGAAGGTATTTCAGGGATTGAAATCTTGCTTCACATTCTTGTGTCCAAATGAATTTAGCTCCCTTCTTCTGGAGGGCAGTGATTGGACAACCAATCTTGGAGAATCTTTTTATAAATATTCTATAGTATCCTGCTAAGCCCATAAAGGAACTGATATCCGAAACGTCCTTTGGGGTAGGTCATTCCATGATAGACCTGATCTTGTCAGGGTCTACTGCTACCCCTTCTTTAGATATGACATGGCCCAAGTAATGTATTTGCTTCTGGAAAAAGTCACACTTGTTAAATTTGGCATAGAGTTGATGTTCTCTTAGCACTTGAAGCACAAGTCTAAGATGTTCCTCATGTTCCTCTCTATTCTTGGAGTAGATTAAGATATCATCAATAAAAAATAGTACAATTTGTCTAGGAATTTGTTGAGCACATTGTTCATCAAGCACATAAAAGTGGCAAGGGAATTGGTTAATCCAAATGGTACTACCACAAAATCGTAATGACCATATCTCGTCCTAAAGGCGGTTTTGTGGATGTCTTCACCCTTGATTCAGACTTGATGGTATCCAGATCTCAAGTCAATCTTGGAGAAGATGGAAGCACCTCCCAATTGATTGAACAAGTCATTGATTCTGGGTAAAGGGTACTTGTTCTTTATGGTTACCTTATTGAGTTGTCTATAATCTATGCATGGTCGGAGGGTACCATCTTTCTTCTTCACAAACATGACTAGTGCTCCCCATGGAGACACGCTGGGCTAGATATAGCCTTTGTCCATCATTTCTTTTAGTTGTAGTTTAAGCTCAACTATAGATCGGGTGTGTTCATCCTGTGGGGTGTCCTAGACACTGGCACTACTCCTAGTGAAAGTTCTATTGAGAAGTCAATGTCCCTTCTCGAAGGTAGACCCAATACCTCTTCTGGAAACACATATCTATACTCTCTTAGTATGGGGTGGTCTTCTAGGCTTGGTCTGTCATCCTCTATAGATTCCAACACCTGTATTGCATATAGAGGACATCCCTTTCTGCAATAATTTTTCATTTGAAGGGCTGATATTTGCCTCACTGAGATAGGATTTTGAATCCCCTGGAGGGTTATCTTTCTCCCTTCTTCACCTATGCATTCTAAGGTTTTATGGTAACAGTCCAGTCTAGTTTTATATGTGGCTAGCCAGTCCATACCAATCAACAGGTCATACGACCCTAGGGGTAGTATGTTAAGGGTTGCTTGGGTGGGGAATCCACCCATAGTGAATTGACAAGTTGGTATGACCTCTGCTACTCTTCTTTTGGTGCCAGTGGCTAACTGTACCAACCATGGCTTGGCATGTTTATGTGGTTGTAATTTACACTTATCAACAGCCTGAGGGGCCATATAAGTCAAGTTCGAACCAGGGTCAATTAAAATAGACACTATATGGTTGGTGATCATACCTTCCATATCCACCACTGAAGCTTGGTGGTCGGCTTGTTTGTTATCCACGGATGCATAAATTCACGGCATACTCTTGGCCACGTCATTGACAGTGGTAGCTTCTTGGACATTTTAAATTCTCCTACTGTTCTGCGATTTGTGCTTGCAGTCCCTTAGTAGATGTTCTTTTCCACAACCCCAACATTTCAAGTGTTCTTTCTTTGGGTTATTAGTCTTTCCTGGGGTTGATCCAAAAGGTTTATTTCCGCTCTGGGAAGGGAAATTCTGCTGGTGTATACTTCAGGTCGGAAATCTCATCCTTGAATCCTTCTTATAGTTTTTAAATCTTGGGGATTTAAACCCCTTTTTCTGGAACCCCGAACTATTCTTCTGCTTCCAACCTTCGCAAGGTTCTGTCTGAGGCCCAAATTGTTCATAATAGTACCTTGCTTTTCGGATAGTGTCCTCTAGGGTCTTTGATTCGTCAAACTCAATCCTATTCTGATATTCCTTAGGTAGACTGCTGATGAATCGTTGCGCCTTTGCTTTTTCCGCTTTTATGTAGGATACGTACCTCAGCAACTGAAGGAATCGGCTGACATATTCCTCTATGGTGAGTTGTCCTAGCTTGAGTTCATAGAACTCTTTACTCTTTTCGTCGAAATACTTTTCCGACAGATACTTCTTCCTGAAGTATATTTCAAACCATTCCCAAGACAGGTCTTCTTCATGAATCCCTTTCACATTCTTAAGGTCTTCCCACCAAATGGAAGCTTTTCCATTCAGGTTGAAAGTGGCTACTCGGGCCTTCAAGTTTTCTGAGAAGTCATGGACTCTGAAATACTTCTTTAATCCAAGCATCTAGGCCTCTGCCTCCTCTCCCTTCTTAATCTCACCGCCGAAAGAGGGTGGTTTGGCCTTCTTGAATTCTTTGAGATTATGACCCTTGGGGTGCTTTCGTTTCTTTCGTTTTCTTCGAGAATGTGAACTAGTTCTGCTACTAGAAGATCCCTCCGTGTCCCTGGTTTCCTTTCCAGAGGAATCGTCCAGCTCTTGTCCCATGTCTCCGGGGTGGACCTTTCTCGAGGTGCTCCTCCCAGTGTGGCCACTTAAGAGACCACGTTTCTCGGATGGACTTCGACTCCTCTTTGTCTATCGTCGATCCATGTGACTGGTGTTAGGTCCATGTTGTAGTTGTCTTTGTATGTCGGATAAACTCTGCAGCAAGACTGCATTAATTTCTATTTGCTTCTCTTGTTCTTTCATCAACCTCTCATTGTCGGCCTTGCAGCTTTGTAATTCGGCCATGAGACTCCTCACAGTCTCAACCAGATCCGGGGGGGTATCTACTACCCTCCTCTCGTCAGACTCTTCGTCTTTGTTGTGGGAGCCATCCCCCACTTCATGGTGCGTCACCATTCTATATGCTTGCAGTTTTCTGTGGTTGATCGTCCGCTTGTGTGCAAACAAAACAATTTTTGTTAGCTAACATTATATTCGTTCATAACCAACACATAATTTGACGTTTCTTAAATGCATATACAGAGTAGAAATTTCATTATATTCCCTTAATAACACTCTTAACTTTGACTTTTGGTAAAGGGGGTTAAGATAGAGGGTTACTCTTTTCAAGAGCATTTCAAATAGAGTTTCTATGGGACTCGTCCATGAGCCCAACCATGCCAAGTGTTGTAACCATTGTCTGATACCAATTTGTCACAAACCCACTACGGGCATAATAAAATTTTTGCCTTTTTCTCAAGGGACAGAATCCCCGAGTTCCTATAGGGGCCTAGCGTAGGCTAGATCTTCCCCTATCCTCCTCCATATGACCACTACTCACGACCATAGGCTTAGTCTAAATCACGCGTCGCATTTCACGACTTCCGGGCTTTCGAGACTATACGTCCCAACTTCTCCAAGTCACGAATCCCGATTAGGGGCCTAACAAGCGCTAGCCCTCTCACCTGTGATCACGGTGTGACCTTCCTCTAGGACTAGGTCCCAACTCCCATATTTTTCGGGACTTTGTGATTCGGAAATCACGAACAGTTCTTCCTCTTTCCCGGTGACCAAATCTCTGAAACCGCGACCAAGCTAAATTGACAGGTTACAGGTCTCTCTCTATCCAATGGCCTAGGTTCAATCGGGATTTTTCCACTCACAAAGTTGGAAAACTCATCCAACTCCTCCTCCTTGGAATCCCAAAGTCCAAAACTCTGAAATTCTCTCACTCTACAGATCAACGGCTTTGAGCCTCCCACAGATCAACGACCTAGGTTTCGTGGGGACTTCGCATTTTACGAGTCCTTAAAACTCCCCCTGTTGACTCTTTTGATGCGTGAGTCAGCTAAATGTCAATCGCCCTCCACCTGTCCCTTTCGACGGACAGTTTCGATTACCTCGGGGCTTTCCGAACTTTGACGAGTCCACTCTCCCGCCTACACAAGGGTTAAGATCGACGGTCAAGGTAGCTCCCGATGGATTCATGGGATCTACGGTCCCGGTTCCATCGTTGCTTGCGAAGACTGAAGGGGTCGAGGCGTTAACGCCTATGCTCCTCCTCTAGATCCATTGGTCCTGACAGACCTAGGATACTCCCGAAAGGATCTTGTTCGTTCGTCTATCAGATGAATTGGATACCCCCTCTCTATATTTGGACTCGCTATCCTTTCTGAACTTGGGTAACAAAATTCAACCTCTCAGAGCTTCGGGCTTCCATGGCTCCGAAACCTTCGAGAGCTAACTCCTTCTTGCACAGGGTTCCCAGCTCTGGGACACACGAATCCTCAGATGGTTCTTAGGCAATTATCCCCGATCTTAGTCAGGTTTCTGGATAAGGGCTTGGGTGTTTCTCAAAGTCCCTAGGCTACTAACCTGAATGAAGTGCTTCCCTAACTCACCGGGGCAGGGTAACTTCATGGGTTTACTGTAGCGGTAGCCATACCAAGGAGCTTACTCCGACTCTGGGACATGATGCAACTTCCATGGGAAGGTGCTTTCGAGGGATTTAACCAAAATATCACAAAAATCAGGGAGATGGGGTAATTCTCAGTGGGACGGACTCAGGTTCCAGACTTATCCATTTTATATAGAAACCAATTGTGGCATATAAGTATATACATGCATTCATTATTTCCAATTTAAAACACCAAGAAATCATAGCATACAGGAACCATTTATAGGCATATAAACATGAGCATGCATTTATGGTATTCAATTCAATGTACAAGGCATAAAACACTTATCAGAACCACAAGGCATGATGCGACTGCTGAGAAGGGTGCTCGTTTCCACCCTACCATAGGCTCAGTCACTCCCAACGGATTTATCATTGGCCACCCCCGAGCTTAGACCACGATGCTCTGTGATTCAATCTCTTACTTCCAACCCAACAGAAGTTAGGGATGAAGGTTACTCTCCTTCTCCCTATATCAAAGAAAATAGACGAGGCTGAAGGTCACTCTCCTTCTCCTGTGCTCAGAACTCCATCTGATTCCAGGGCTCTCAGTTCCTCTCTGCGATCTTCTCTACACTCCTCTGCCCACCTCCACGCTTTCTTTCTTGCATTCCTCTGCAATATTGTGTGTGGCGCGAATTTCCCCGTCCGTGATCAAATCTGAGAGCTTTACGGATGGGTGGTTCACCCCATCCCCTCATTACTCTTGAGGAGCCTCCCCACCTACCATTCTGATGGAAATTCATTCCTGGGTCAGAGAGTTGTTTTGGTCTCGAGCAAGTAAAACCAGTGTGGTACTGGTTCGGTGGAAGTTAACGCAACCTCTCAGGGTCCCTTCCGCCACTTTTCATTATCAATCGTGGTCTCTTTCAGCACATCCCCTTCCCAACAGCTATGCAACACATATTCCTAACAGAATTTGCATTCATCGACCTTTTATACAAAGGTCCATCAAATCAAACATTCACACCTTCAATTTTGCCATAGTTCCTGGCCAATATAGTTATATTTACAGACCGGGGGAAACATGGTGTTACAATGCACTATTTAGGATGGAGACCAGGGTCGGGTCATTCCATTCTGATCAGAAAGGATCGTGTCCTGGGCATGGGATTATCGACTATTCTGTCTGAGGAGCTTATTCAAGCTATAAACCAGAAAGGTGTTTACTATTTATACCAAGCTACTTGTGAACCACGTGTGGGAATGGTAGTTTCAAATTGGCTACCTAGAGAGGAGCTGGATCTAGTGGGGCCCCTTTATGCAGAATGGCAATCATTCAGATGCACTCTTATAAATTCTGGGGTGCTCCTACAAGACAGATCGAATGCCTTGATTTGGACAGGCGGAAACCACACGGGACAAATTTCGGTTAAGAATGTGTATATGGCGATGGAAAAAATGAAATGGATCCATACCATTCGAGGTTGGAGAAAGGCTCTATGGTCCTGGGACTGCTCCCTGAAAATCAAGATCTTTATATGGTTGGTGGTAGAGAACCGAATTCTATCATGTGATATACTTCAACGAAGAGGTTTCATTGGTCCGAACTGCTGCATTCTTTGCAAGAAGGAATGTGAAACAACTCAACATTTGTTTGTTGATTGCGCCTTCACATTGGCTGTTTGGGGGAAGGTAAAATTATACACAAATTTCTTGGTTTCCTGGGCAGGTAACACTTTAGCGGATTGCTTTAATTTTTGGAGTAAACAAAATTTTTTATATCCAACTTTGTGGAGTAATATTACACCGTGTAATATTAGCCATGAGGGACCACAAAGTAAAGCCGATTACGGTAGTTCGGAGAAAGGGACAATCCTGTCAAGCACTGGGTGAGTCGGTTGGTTGGTTTGATGGGGCGGCGGCGTCATCGAGACAGAACAATGGAGCTGGAGGAGTTATAAAGATCAATGAGCAATGCTTCTTCAAATGGTTTGTCAATTGTGGGCTGGGTACGAATACAAGAGCGGAACTGTTGGGAGCATGGGCCCTCCTCACCCTGGCTTCTCGTCTATCCATACAGGCTATTCATGTTCAGAGTGACTCTAAGGTCATCATTGACTCGTTGAAGGACAAAGGTCATCTTCAGGTTATTTCATTGGAATGCTGGAAGCAAAGACTAATGGGATTAATCAAACAATTCCATAATATCTCCTTTGCTCATGTATATAGAGAAGATAACAAAGTGGCAAACAACCTCTCAAAACAGGGATTACTTAAGGATCTCGGGAAGATTTTCTATTTTCAGTGTGTTGAGGAATATGAGGGTCCTCAATTTTCACTCGACCTTTACTAGAAGATCAGTTTTGGGTCTTTGTCTGCTTAGTTTTGGTTATTTGTAGGACTGAGATATTATCATATTTCTTTTTGTTTGTCCTTTGTATTGGGACTTGTCATATGTCTAGATAGCACATTGTGGATGATGAGTCTTTTGCCCCTTTGTGGATGATTAGTCTATTATCGCGGATATAGCTCATGTAATGGGGATTATAAGTCTGTTTTGTCTCATAGTGGAATGGGGTTCTACTAGATCTGTTTTGAATATCGGGATGTATTGAATCTCTTGTAAAGACCAGTGTATATTTTTAATATAAATATAAAGTGCAATTTTATGTGGAAAAAAAAGTCAGCTGAGCTACCAATAATACAAGAAATGGGTGATAGAAAGTAAACCTTGGAAAAATGGTCGGTTGATCTGTGCGATACAGTAAAAATAGTTGGTTGATATGTGCGAGAAAGTAAACCTTGGAAAAATGGTCAGAAAGTAAAAATAGTAGGTTGATATGTGCGAGAAAGTACACGAACAACGCGCTCAATTACTTGAAAAACTTTGTCAAGCTTCATCCGAAGGGCGACAGCAGCGCATGTTGCATCGTGTACGAAGTGGTCGGATCCGAATGAA
>ML836349.1:47203-64719 GCA_009831015.1 Picea engelmannii | reverse complement strand
AGTTGACAACATCTCTTCCATGTTATATTGTAGAGCATTTTGATACTGAAAGTGATAAATTTTATTCAGCTTTAACATTTTAATAAAAATAAGCAAAAATCTATAAAAACAAATCAATAATTTTAATTATTTTAACAATAACTATATTAATAGATATATTATTTATATATTATTTGTTTAAATACATATTATTTGATGATAAAAATTGTATTATTAAATCACTAATACAATTAAAAATTAATTAATTAAATCACTAATTTAATTAAAAATAAATTGCTTTATTTTTAATCTTTTTATTTATTAATACTGTAATAAGGCACTATGAATAATAATAATAGAGAGTATATGTTTATTGGGTCATAATTTAATAATTATGTAGAAAATTGGTAATCAATACTAATTAATGTATGAAATTAATTAACACTATTTTGTCAAGTCTGTATCATCATCTCATATATCTAGTTAATAAAGTTTATAAAAATATTGATGTGCAAAATATCACCCTTGATTGTCACTCTAGATCTTATTTGTTAAAAATATTGGTTTCCAAGTTTTAATTAGAGAAATCAATGTTATAATGAAAGAGTCATCAAAGCATACATGTATATTTTTCTATCAATAAACATGCATATTTTAGTGCACATGGATTGTCTAAGCATATTGTAATTGTGTCAGTAGAAGTTTGCATGCTCTTCATATAACTAGTATAGAATCGTGATTATAATAAAAAATGTGTATATGTATTATGTGTTATTGTGTGTATCTATGTCTTATTCTTGTTAAATAAACAAGGAAGAGAGAAAGATTTTTTAAACTAAGTTATGGATGGTGTGTATCTATGTGTCAGTTTTGTTAGATAAATAAGAGAGAGAGAAATAGAATTTTGAAATGTTGTTATCATTAATAGTAATTTCTTTCATTTATGTTAACGAATTGAAAAAATGTGTTTTATATTTGGTTATTATTCTCCTTTATCATGTTGTTTTATGTTTATGCAATATTATAATTTTTATTTGAGATTATAATATTTATTTACTCTATGCTTTCATGTTGTAGTGACCTATAATAATTAATTTTCATACAACGATAATTATGTCGTGATATTATAGTAGTGGTTATGTTGTGATAGTACAATATTTTTTTATTGTATTCTTTTAAGTTGTGATGACACACTAATAATGATTTAAAATAGCACAATATAGTAATTTTACCTAAAACAATGGTTATGTTGCCCAAAAGTCATTCCAATTCTCATTTTCTTACTTGGTCATGTGATTCCCTTGAATGAAATATAACGGTTAACCACATTTTAGGTGTTATATGATGAACCGCTTTTCCATTCTTTCAACCCAGGAACCCTTTTTTCCACTTACCCACTCTTTCAACCTAGTTGCATTTTCTAAAATGTGGTAGATAATGTCTTCCAAGTGGGTTCCTTTTCTCTTCTTACCCATCACACAATTACTTATGCACTCAATTCCATTTCTTACAATGGATTTTCCATCAAAAAATTAATAAGAACCACCTCATAGAACTAGCCAGACAACACTATCTCATTGCATATGTTAGGGTCCTAACCCGCACATAGGTAGAGCAATATATTCAGATGTAACAAAGGTCAATATTAATAAGGTCTTGCAATAAAATAAAATAATTTGAATGTAAGAATACCTAATAGAAGCTTCCGCTTCTACAATGATCTTCCTCTAGATGTTTCTTTTGATAGACATATTTAGTATAAATAGGAGTCGAGGGTATGAGAACCCTAGCTTGGATATTATTGTAATAGATCTCTTCTCAACTGGAGCTTTCCCCCTCAAAGAGGCCTGTGAACATTGCTTTCTGAATCAAAGTCTTATTTCTGTTGTTATTCTTATATCATTTCAATGCTATTGTTATGATAGTTCTGGTTATATTGTTGTTATTCTGCCATTTCTAGCATTTTATTTATGTTCAACATACTTTTTATATCTGTTATTTTACAATTGGTATCAGAGCACTTTCTTCGGTAGAAAGTGTGGGTTAATTTTTTTTTCTGGGTAGAGACGTATTATGGCGTCTCTTGGCCACATAGATCTGTCGTTACGTGCATAAACCCGTGGTTGAGGGATTCATACATGCAGGAAATACAAGTGGTACTTAAGCACACATCTGTTGGCCACCCTTGAAACCCTATTGGTACCCCTTCGAGTGGCAGCGCATAAAAAAAAACCTATGTACAGATCGACCTAGATTACCTTAAGCCTAACTTTTATAGTGCCACCGAGAACAACACTCGGGAAGATACTCTTTAGTATCTGGGTAGTCGAGTAGTACGGCTAAGGGTACGGTCTATCCTCCTTAGTTAGTGCCCTGAGATATTGGACTGAGTAGTATTGTTGGACCCCACACGTATATTAGAGAGCTATAGCACCGGGAAAAACCTTTTCTGTAGAATCCTTGAATACCTAACCCTTGGGGACAAAAACATAAAAAAAATAAAACAAACAAGATCTATTGTCATGCAATGATGATTGGGTTGCCAAATCACTACACATTTCTTCCTGGTTAAGCATTTGGGCATTTCATCACTGCAGTACTCTTCAGACCAGAGTATAACTCCGCACGTGTAAAAAAAAAAAAATGAGTCTGTAAAATTTTTCAACATTATTTGAGACCTATTCCATTGGATTCATCTCTTCTCCCTTATCACATTCATACATATCATTTTTCAGCAAAATGTTTTACCCCACCCACCCCTTTTCGGTTCCCTCGTCCTCATGGTCCATACCTGTAGCCAAGACTTAGAAGCTCGCTTCAATACCTTGCAATATAGTCTCATTGAGACACAACAAGAAGTGAAACAAATCAGTTCCAATGTTGCCACCATCAATACAACCATACAGTCCTCAACGGAGGAAATCAAACAAGACCTGACCACCCAACTTGAATAGGTCTTTTTGTCACTCTGCACCAAGCTTCATATCCCTACAAATAACCCTTCCTCTGATTGACCTCCACATACTGAAGGTGAACATTCCTCTCATTCCCATAACTTTCAGCACCTTCACTTTCAACATGACCTACACCTCCCGCGGGTGGATGTGACCAAATTTGATGGCTCAAACCCCACTGGTTGGGTAACCCAAATGGAAAATTATTTATCTTTATAATACATTACATCTGACTTTGAAAAACTTTGGTATGGTGTTCTCCATCTAGATCAAGAACGTTGGAAATGGTGGCAATGGAGAAAAACTTCCCATCAAGGGTATATTTCTTGGACACACTTTGTGACAGAGATTTATGAACGCTTTTACACTGACATCAACCATTTGGACCATTTGAAAAAGTTGAAACAATCAGGAATAGTGGAAGACTTTATAGCTGCCTTTGAGCGCCTTCCTTTTCGGACAGAGGGCATGTCTGATGCCTTTTTCCGAGAGTGTTTTATCAATAGTCTCAAAGATGAGATTTGGGCCCATGTCCTCATGGCTTGGCCTCAGAGTTGGGTGGAGGATACTAAGAAATCTAAAGAAGTAGAATAGGTTGAATCTTCCCAAAACCAAAAACCCTCCTTTATCCCTCGCCCTAAACCACTAAATCCCACTACTCCCTCTGCTGCACTAAAGATCCAAAAATTGACCAGGGAAGAAATGGATGAACGCCAACTTAAAGACCTTTGTTATAATTATGATGACAAATATTTCTCGGGCCACAAGTGTAAGGAACAAAATATTTTTATGGCCATCTCCGAGGATATTTCGGAAGAGGATGTTAAAACTCCCCTTTTTTCTGAGTCACCTGAAACCACTAACATAACCCCTCCCTCAAACCCTCCCAAAGTAGAACCGATCATTTCCCTCAATGCCCTCACTGGCTTCTCCACTCCCCAAACCCTCAAGCTAATCGGTTACATCAAGAATCAAAAGGTCATCATTCTAGTTGATAGTGGAAGAACCTATAATTTTATTCATCGCTGCATTGCCCAAGAAACTCATTGCTACATCCATGCCGTCAATAATTTCCAAATCATGATTGCCAATGGTGGCTCATGAAATGTGGAGGGCGTTGTGAAAATGTGCATCTCCAAATTCGTGACTACCACCTGAAATCTCATATGTTTTCTATCGACATGGGTGGTTGTGACATTGTGTTGGGTGCAGACTGGCTAAGGACTTTGGGTCCCATTATCATGGATTTTAAGGAATTAACCATGCAATTAGACCAAGAGGGCCACAAATATAAGTTCCAAGGCATCATCGTTGGTTCACCTGAGATTATTATTTCCCATCGCATGGAAAATTTGCTAAAAAAAGGTCATTATGGTGTTATTTCCCAACTCCACACCATACAAGCAACAGAGACACCCTCGATGCCGCAAGACCTCCAAGCCATCCTTTCTAAACATCAAATGGTCTTTTCAAATCCCCAAGGACTCCCTCCTTCTCATGGTTTTCATGATCATTGCATTCCCCTTGTACCCGAAAGCCTTCCTCCCAATATTCGTCCGTATCGTCACCCCTTTTCCCAAAAAAATGAAATTGAGAAAATGGTCCATGAACTCCTTAATCCAAGCATTATCCGCCCTAGTATGAGCCCCTACTCTTCTCCTGTGGTCATTGTCCTGAAGAAATAAGGTTCTTGGCAAATGTGTTTTGACTTTCATGCCCTTAACAAACTTACCATTAAAGACAAATTTCTCATTCCTGTCATTGATGACCTCCTGGATGAATTGAGTGGCGCCCAATTCTTTACTAAACTTGATATTCGTTTGGGTTACCACCAGATACGTATGAAAGAGGCAGACATTCCCAAGACTTCCTTTAGAAATCATAAGGGCCACTATGAGTTTTTGGTCATGCCCTTTGGCTTGTGTAATGCCCCCTCCACCTTCCAAAGCCTCATGAATCATGTCTTCTGTCCTTTTCTCCGTCATTTTGTCTTCGTTTTCTTTGATGATATACTCATCTATAGAAAAACCTACACAGACCATATTTCTCATGTGGATCGAGTTCTCCATATACTCTCTCAGCACCATTTTTTCTTGAAGTAGTCTAAATGTGCTTTTGGCACCTCAGAAGTAGAATACTCGGGTCATTTGGTTAGAAAGGATGGCGTCAGAGTGGATCCTAAAAATATTGAAGCTATGAAAGACTGGCCTCACCCAAAGACTCTCAAAATATTGTGTGGATTTATGGTCTTAACAAGGTATTATCGCAAGTTTGTTAATAATTATGGAAAGATTACAGCACCTCTCACTGCTCTCCTAAAAAATAACTCTTTCACTTGGACTCCAGCAGCTGCTCAAGATTTTCAAACATTGAATATGGCCATGTACACCACTCCAGTCCTAGCCTTTCCTGATTTCACAAAGACCTTTGTCTTGGAATGTGATGCCTCAGGGAAAGGAATTGGTGCTTTCCTTATGCAAGAGGGTCGGCCTTTGGCCTTTACAAACAAGCAACTATTTGAAAGAAATCTGGGCAAATCAATCTATGAAAAGGAAATGTTGTCTATTCTAGATTCCATTGATCTATGGTGCCCTTATCTATTGGGGCAATGTTTCCAAATTAAGATAGACCATCAAGGCCTCAAGTGTTTTCTAGAACAACACATTTCCTCCCCGGAGCACCAAAACTGGGTGACTAAGCTCTTTGGATATGATTATGAGATAATTTACAAGAAAGGCAAAGAGAATGTGGTTGTGGATGCACTTTCCTAAAAAATATGAAGATGAAGGATCCCTTTTTTCTCTTTCCCTCATTGTACCAGATTGGCTCAAATCCATTCACCAGGAATGGATATAAGATCCCAAAAGTTCGCATCTGATCCAACAATTGTAGTCGAATGCTCCAGCTTCCCCAGGGTACTCTTGGCTCCATGATAAGCTTTGATAGAAAGGACGTTTGTATTTAAGTAAACAATCAAAGCGTAAATCCATGGTACTTTCTGAGCTTCATGCTACACCCACAGCGGGGCACTCCGGGTTCACCAAAACCTATGACAGGGTCTAACATTCTTTTTTCTGGGATGGTATGAAATAGGACATTCATAATTTTGTCATTGAATGTGATGTGTTTCAACACAACAAGGGAGAAACAGTCAAATATCTGGGCACACTACAAACTCTCCCGATTCCACCTGTTATTTGGAAGGATATCTCTATGGATTTTATTACTGGCTTACCCACATTGGGAAATAAATCATTCATCATGGATCGTCTTTCCAAGTATGCTCATTTATGTGCTCTTCAACACCCATTTACAACATCCACGATGGCTCAAATTTTCATGGATAAGGTCTTCAAGCTTTATGGCATGTTGCACTCTATTATTTTTTATCGCGACCCAACTTTCACAAGGAATTTTTGGCAAGAAATGTTCAAGCTACAAGGCACCCAATTGCATCTCAGCACAACTTATCATCCCCAGACTGATGGTAAAACAAAAGTTGTCAACAAGTGCTTGGAAACATATTTGAGGTGTTTTGCCTCGGAAAAGAAAAATTAGTGGGCTCAATGGTTACCCCTAACTGAATTGTTGTACAACACTTCATACCATACAACTACACGCATGACTCCTTTCGAAGCGATATATCGACAAAAGCCACCTTCAGTTCTCTCATACTTACCTGGTGTCTCGAAGGTCTAGGCGGGTGACCAAACACTTACAGTTCGAGAGGCTATTCTCAGTACCCTCAAAAATAATTTGGTCATGGCACAGAATCACATGAAGCAACAAGTAGATCAAGGTTGATCTGAACATTAATTTGCAGAAGGGGATCAAGTGTTTCTTCGACTGCAACTTTACAAGAAAACTTCCCTCAAGGTTGAGCATTGTCAGAAGCTAACGCCCAAATTTTATGGTCCTTATACCATTCTCAAGCGTGTGGTACAAGTGGCCTATCAGTTAGCTTTGCCCAGTCATTCGAGGCTACATCTTGTTTTTTATGTTTCATGCTTAAAGAAGGTGATTGGAGCTAAGTGCCAAATTCAAACCAACCTTTCCAAGTTAGTCGAAGAAGGATCTATTTGGCTACAACCACAAGCAGTTTTGGACCAATCTGAGCATCGCTTGCGTTAGAGAACCATCAAGAAGGTGTTAGTCCAGTGGAAAGATACAACTCCAGTAGATTCCACTTGGGAACCAACTACCATTCTGCAGCAATTTCCACATCTCAAGCCTTGAGGACAACGTTACTTTTAAGGGGGAGGAAATGTTAGGTTCCTAACCCACACATAGGTAGAACAATATATTTGGATGAATAAAGGTCAATATTAATAAGGCCTTGCAATAAAATACAATAATTCGAATCTAAGAAGACCTAATAGAAGCTTCCGCTTCTAGAAGGATATTCCTCTAGATGCTTCTTTTGATAGATATATTTAGTATAGATAGGAGTCGAGGGTATGAGAACTCTAGCTTGGATATTATTGTAATAGAGCTCTGCTCAACCGGAGGTTTCCCCCTCGAAGAGGCCCATGAACATTGCTTTCTGACTCAAAGTGTTAATTTTGTTGTTATTCTTATATCATTCCAGTGCTATTGTGGTGTTAGTTCTGGTTATATTGTTATTATTCTTCCATTTCTAGCATTTTATTTCTGTTCAACATACTTTTTATATCTGGTATATTACAGCATACAATGCACTCTAAGGCTATCTTAGCATTCCTGGTGAATGATGCAAGAACATCTACCCCTTCATTACATGATTGTATTTCATGAAGTAAAATGAATATCTCTTATGAGATAAATGTGTACTCCTTGATTCCCTGGCTACCACAACCGTTGAATGAGAGATTATTTATGTTCTTTAGCTCAATAGATCGAGGTAGATACATTATTTCAATTGTGACAAACTAATTGATTCTTTTTTCCATATCATGTCTTGTGAATCTTATCAAGATAATTGTGCTAGCTTGTCAATTTGCATGGAATAATTGTAGGATCTATACATCCACATGAATTTGGGATGAAAAACTTGGAACAAATTATGTTTCCTTCTAGATAAAATATTATACTTTTGGTTGGCTTCACAAGGTCTTCTAGATTCTACAAAAAGACCCCATCTTGTTTAAAACGCTATTTTAGAGTTCCACTAGTTCAAACATGCTTAGTGGATCATCACCTTGCCTATCTTATCACCCCATTTGAGTAGTTGTGAGAAACTTTTCATTGACACCAGGACCGATGTAGTACTACCCAATGTAATGTTGGGATTTGGTGACAAAAAATTCTTCTAAGGAGGGATTTGGATTCTATTATTTTGCGTTGGTTACAACCAAATAGACCAAGATAGAATATGGATACAGATTGCATTTAATAATCAGTTTCTTTTGTGAATGTATAAATTCATGTAAGCCCGTACAGGAAAATGACTAAGTGTGAGAGACAGAGTGAGAACTTGCCAATCTGATGTAATCTTCATGATCTGAATAATAAGACAATCGATGCCTATGCTTGGTGGACATAGCCCAACGTTTCGATGAACCACGTGAAATCCCGATGTCCTTATTTGTATGATTGTTAATTATCATATGTGAATTTTTTTTTCCACATTGAAAATTATAAAAAGTGGTATCAGAGATGGTTGGAGGAGCTTCAAATTATCAGATGAGCCGCATAAGTGAAATCTGTGTGAGGTGCATCGATTTATACATCGTCGCAGGTCCCTCCTCTGGAAGGGTTCGACGACATACTACTCACACTTTACACACATTTGAAAACCTGGAATTTCTGCAGTCCAACTGTGTATTACAATGCGTAAATTTTTAAAGATAGCTGCACTCCAAGTGAAGCATGAGGTGTGGACTCGCCACACTCCAAGTGAATCGTGAGGTGTGGACTGGCTGCAATCCAATGGTAGCGTGAGGTGCGGAAATGTGCATGATTTGCTTCTTGGAAATTTTAAGGTATGGTTCTTAGGAAAACTAAAGGTGGAGGATTTAATTAAAGTAAAAAATATATTTTTTAATTAAAGAGTCACGTGGGTGGATAAGTTAAAAAGGTGAATGTTTATGGAGTAAAATTTTTATTTATAAAAGTTTTTATTAAACCTTTTCATATATTATTAAATGGTTTTATCGAAAATTTATAAATTTTTATTATTATAAACATTTTGTGGTTAACCTTTAACCTTATTTATTAAGGATACAAATTTAACCTTATTTATCATTCCTCCACATTTAAAAGGATTTTATAAGTAGTAGACATTAGGAGATTTTTTGTGCTAATGGCTAAGATGTAGAGTTCAAAGTTTGAAGTTGAAAAGTTCAGTGGTAAAAATAACTTTGAGATTTGGAAGCATAAGATGCGGGATTTACTGGTGCAACAGGGGTTGCAAAAATCATTGGCGGGCAAGTCAAAGAAACCAACAGCCATGACAGAATGGGAATGGGAAGATCTAGATGTGAAAGCTCTTAGTACCATTTGTTTGTGTCTGGCATATGAGGTTATGTTTAATATAGTAGGGGAGGATACAACATCAGGCTTATGGAGCAAGTTTGAAATTCTATATATGACGAAGTCCTTGACAAGAAGAATATACTTGAAGAGAGGATTGTACAGTTTGCAGATGAAAGAAGGTACAAAAGTTGTTGACCATTTAAATACCTTCAATACCCTTATAGTTCAATTGACTAGTATGGAAGTTAAATTCAAATATGGGGATAAGGATATTACACTATTATGTTCATTTCCTAAGTCTTGGGATAATCTAGTCAACTCTATTAGCTTTATCTCAGCAGATGTTTTAGATTATGACTCTGTTGTGGGAGCTATGTTGGCTGAGGAGATGAGGAGAAAATATAGTAAAGAAACCTCAACTTCAGAAGCGATACTGGTCAAAGGTCGAACTAAAGAGAAGAATGAGAGAAGTTTTCCTCGATCTAAGTCAAGACACAGAAAGGGTAAATCAAAATGTCGATACTGTGGAAAAACAAGACATCTCAAGAAAGATTGGTGGTAGAGAAAGGAATCTGAGGAAAACTCTACAAAGGAAGCAAATTTGGTTGTAACAAATTCAAGTCTACCTGATCAAGTTTTATCCGTTTCTAGTAATTTACAATATTAAAAAGAATGGAAGTTAGATTCAGGTGCCTCCCACCACATGTGCTCACATAGAAATTAGTTCATTTCTTACCAATTTGTTGATGAGTGTGTAGTGTTTATGGGAAATGGTATTCGTTGTAAAACTGTTGGGGTTGGCAGTATTAGAATCAGGATGTTCTATGGTATTTTTAGGGAATTAACGGATGTTAGATATGTACCTAAGATTAAATCAAATTTGATTTCATTGGGAGTGTTGGATTCTTGTCGATATAAGTATACAGGTCAAGGTGGAGCACTCACATTGTCGAAAGGTAATTTAGTAGTGATGAAGGCAACAAAGGTTGATAACCTTTATAATATAGAAGAAAGTACTGAAGTAGCATCTAAAGTGATAGATGTATCTTCTTGTTTATGGAAGAAGCATCAAGGTCATAAGAGAAAGAAAAAATTGCAGGTACTTGTAAGCGATAAATCATTTCCAAACATAAAATATTTGTTTCTTAATTCTTTCGTGTTTTATATCTCTGCAAGTTATGATGATGGTATAAAGGGATGTTGTGCATGGGATCCTACTTCTCACAAGGTCATCATTGACATAGATATTTTATGTATGGAACAACCGAAAGGGTTGATTCAAGACCGCAACGGTAAATTTGTTTGCATGCTATATAATTCATTGTATGGCCTAATGGTACGCAAGAAAATATACAATATGTTTGCATCCTTCATAGTGAGTCAAAATTTTCCAAAGGGTAGGAATGACTATATAGTTTATAGTACGTTCATAATATTGATGTTATTTGCTAATGATATGCTCGATGCAAGCCGAAGCGTGGATAAAGTCAGTAAGAAATTGACTCAGGTGGACAGGACAATTCGGATGATGGATCAAGAAGCAACAAAACAAATTATGGGCCTGGAAGTACATAGATATGGTAATGGTAAGTTGTGGTTGGATTTCAATATGAACATTATAAAACCATTTTTTATCTCTCTTGCTTTCCATTATAAGTTTTCTTCAAGCATAGGGCATGTCTATAAAGAAGAAAATGTTATGTCTCGTTAAAGTTCAGTAGGAGGTATGTTGTATGTGATGAAATGGTTAAGACCAAATGTTTCACATGCTAATGATGTTTTCATATACGTGAAAAATCCAGGTGTTGCAATGAAATGTGTGCTTTAGCGTTTGAGAAGAACAAAGGTCACCTATAATAGTTACAATGAGATAGTCTGTGATAATTGTAATGTATATTTTACAGGTGTTTTGGATATGACGAGATCTATCACTAAATATGTTTCACAACACAGTTGTGGAAGACATGTTAGAGGTGGAGTGACCCCTCAGGAAATCCAAACTCGTGCAAGTCACACAGGCAAGATTATGAAACCAGTTTTATTAGAGAAGTTGCAGTGGTGCCTGGTTTCTCTTGGCCTGCAAAAAAGGTGATGAACAAAAGGAAGGAGCAAGGTATCAGGTTAATTGTTGTCAAGGTGGATATTGTTGGGATTTGGTGACAACGAATTCTTCTAAGGAGAGATTTGGGTCCTATTATTCTACATTGGTTACAACCAAATAGACTGGAGGTTAGAATATGGATAGGGATTGCATTTAAAAATCAGTTTCTTGTGTGAATGTATAAATTCATGTAAGCCCGTAGAGGAAAATGACTAAGTGGGAGAGACAGAGTGAGAACTTGCTAATCTGTAGTAATCTCCATGATCTGAATAATAAAACAACCGATGCCTATGTTTGATGGACATAGCCCAATGTTTGGGTGAACCACTTGAAATCCTTCTGCTCTTATTTGTATGATTGTTAATTATCATATGTGAATTGTGTTTTCAGCATTGATAATTCTAACATGTAATACTATCATCAAGTTTTGTTTTATTATAATTTCAAAAGTAAAATTTAAGTTGTAGTAATAAAACAAAAATGTAATTCATTATTAACTTTAGGTTGAATCCAAAATTTTTGAATGTTTTTACTTATTTATCTACTTAAGTCTTTGCTCATTTTCTCATTATACCATTTTTAGTAAATTTAAATTCTAGTTAATGTCAATCACTACATCAAACTTTATCCAACAACAAAAAAACACAACTTTTGTGAAAATTTTCAAATTTTTCATTCAGTCATTCATATAACTTACAACCACTAAAAAAATATTTCATGCTTTCCTTTAATGTGGCCTTATACTTCTCAACATTAAGAATTAAATATAATTCCAAAATAAAGCAACAATGAATAATTACATATCGTTTAATACAGATAACATGCGCTAGAGACAATCCTAAAACAATAATCAACATCCTGCATTATCAACGTCATGCACCATTTTGTATAGATATAGGTCAACCATATTAGATCACTAAGAGCAAACGCTCGCTACTCGCTACTCGCATTCTTCCAAATTGTTTTCTTCTCTGTCGTCTATCGAATACTATGTGTGTTTTTTCTTTGTTATTTTATTTGTTTACTCTCTATAGATTGGGCCCATCATATTAGATCATTACGAGCATACGCCATATTTAATTCTGTCCATAAAAAACTTATTAAGCACTAAACCCTTATTAAATCTGCCCATTATCAATAAATATACGCATTTCTGCGTAATTAATGATAATATTTTTCGTTGTTGGTAACATTCTTACAAAATTGTCTTATGTGTACTCTGTTGACAACTTTGTTTTGTGTTGTCTGTTTATTCTATGCACTTTTATTTCACTGCTCTACTAAATTCTTTGCCTATTCGTAATAGCAGCACACTAAAATGTCTGAGCAGCACATTAAATATGGTTTACATCACTTAAATAATTAATTTTCGTGAAGAAGTGACGTATGTTCAAATCTCGGGAGGCTTGCTCTCCTCTCACATACTGACAATTGTCCTATTAATATGATCACTGTATGCGAATATGACTTTATGTGTTGTGTTATTATTTCATTGTTTTATTTTATATTTTATTGTTTTATGGGAGAAATCTTAATTTTATATGATTTGAATTTTTTTATAAATTTTGTTAAATTATGATTTTTTATTATCAAAATTGCATTTTGAAATATTTAAATGGATATAGTTGGTTAAAAACTCATATTTCATATTTTATTTTTATTGTACAACCTCAATAATCAATATATGTAATGTCAATAATTTTTCTAAATTTTTAATCAAATTTTAAGAAAAATATAAAAAAAATTCTAAATATTAACATAGACTAAATTTTGATAATATAATGAAATGATTAATATTTTTTTAGTAATAGAGTAAATTATAACAATATTAACATAGACTAAGTTGTAATAATATAATAAAATGAATGATATATAAGTAAAGTAGTATTTGGTTTATATATAAAATTAATGTTAAATGTTATTCAAAAGTATAAGATGAAAAGCACTTTCTCTTAGATTGTCTAGCCTATACTCATATTAGATCTCATTTTCAAAATATTGATCACACTACCAATCTTCCTAACCTCTTAATTCAACAAAAGTATGGTGATCTTGGAAAGCTTCTCTTAATGCTTTTCGAGCACAAAAACAAAATTCTAAAGAATCACAAGTAATCACTTACCCTCTTAAGGTCCGATAGACGAATTAGGTCTTAGTGGACGTTAATCATCATCATCATCATCATATTATCTAATTAAAAGTAACTTCAACATTGATTATAAAGGATATTAGCTGAAATTGTCTTTTGGCCCTAGAGTTAGTAAGATCTTGTCTTCGGAAACATGTTAATTCCCAGAGATTTAAAGACAAACATTTAGTTGTGTGGTTTTCTTTGAATGGAGATGATAACTCCATGAATATTAACAAATAAAAAGTAATAATGATTGTTCTTAGTGCTAAAGAGCATTTCAATTATAATAGATCTTACCACATTAAAAAAAATAAAAATGAGTATATATCACAATATGTGAAAATTTTGTTTTTAAATTTAATTATTAAAAATGTAAAAAATAGAGATGAAAATAAGAATAATAATGTGTTAATAATTTCAATTTGAGTTGTGTAAAAGAAAATTGGTTAGTCTTCACACTCAAGATTAAATTTAACTTATAGGATATTTATTCATCATAGTATAATATTATTTCCAAATAATAATAATAATAATAATAATAATAATAATCTATTTTTAAGGTCACGGTCAAGCCACACCAAATTGGTGTATGAGACCCCCTTGTTTGTGAGACAAGGGACCTCCCTCTTCCCAAGGATTTGACTGATAAATTATACAAAGGCATACATATAAAAACACAATATAAAAATAGATCTTCCTTATTTTTTTTTATTTTTTTTTAGAGTGGGAAAACCTATCATAACTTAGAATTCCAAATAACCAATAAAGACAACCTCTGCTAAAAGAGGTGACTCATCACCCTTATTCAATAAAAATCATTTTTAGACCATACTTCATTAACAACATCTTCCATATTAATACAACTTTGAATAATTTTAATTTCTTTTATAAATATATCAAAACACTATATAAAAAAAAATCGAAAAATCAAAGAACTAGTGTGTAATTAGATCACGTGCTGGTGAATCCAAACCATGAATAAAGTGTAAAAAATAATTTATATAAATAAAAAAACTAAAATAAATAAATAAACATTCTATATCATTTTTAATAAAAATTTAGAAATATATATATATATATATATATATATATATATATATATATATACATTATATATTATTTTAAATAAAAATTTATAATTATATTTAAATTTCATTATTTTGAGTTTAGTTTTTAAATAATTGTAATATGTATATAGTATGTTTTTCATATTTTCATGGAAATTGTTTTTGGCATTTCTAACACGTCTTAAACTAGTTTCAAAGTTTGAGAGCTTGGGAACTGGTAGGAAAAGTTCTCAATTGGTTGGGAACTATTTTGGAAACTTTGAATCTTTTTCGGAGCTTCAACATGAAGGAAATGAGAACTTGGGAACTAGTTTACCAAATAGAGAACTTTAAATTAGAATTATATGAAATTAAAATGTACATATTTTTATTCCATTAAGATAAATACATGATATATTACAAACATTTTCATATTTTTATTCTATTATGACAAATACATGATTTATGACAAATATTTTCATTATATTTATTCAAAATATAACTATAAAACAAAGACTAAACTAAACTTAAATATTCTTTCAAAAGTTAGTTAAGTCAAAAAAGCTTAATACTACTCACTTTATAATTGTGGATATGAAAATTTTTTAATGCATGTATGTTTTCCTTCAAGCTTAGACTGAATATGAAAGTCAAATAAATCAATACCCTATCCATAACAACTATTTGCTTCCGTTGTTGTTATCAACCAACCATATCATATTACAAGAGTAGTACTATTTAGTATTTTTTCAATCAAAACAAGAATAATGCTTCAAATTTACAAAGATGTTTGAAGTTTATATATGTAAAGTTTAATTTTAAAAACATGTTAAAATTATATATATATATATATATATATATATATATAGATAGATAGATATTCAATTTTGTTTCTCATTTTCTAATGAAATCTTTATGGATATTAAAATTTCAATAGTGTGTTAAATATATTCATATAATTATTAACATAAATTAAATTAATAATTTTTATATTGCAGTTGTTGTAGTAGGAAAAACATTGTCCTCCATTGACCTTCAATTTGATTGAAATAAAATTTAAAATGGAAATTGTAATCTAAAATATCCTTGTAATTTAAAATATTTTTTATATTTTTTTAATATATATTATTTTCTCTCCCAACTTCAAGTTTGATGTAAATTTAAAAAAAAATCCTACTAATTTCTGATACTAATATTCACCCAAGAGTTCCATATTTAAGAAACAGGTGCAATATATATTAAAATTAAATAAAACCCCACCATCCCAATGAATCCTGTAAATCTAGACCAATCATCCCTAAAGATGAAAAACCTGATCAGTGCTAAAATTAAAAAGAAATAATCGATTTATTAGTTTTTTTTAAATTTGTCTGAGTATTTATTATCAATATTTGCAATTAATTCCATCCTCTCTTTCAAATTTCTCACGGACTTACAGAGCGAGAAAAGGTTAAAAAGTCCAATATTTAGAGTACGCCTTAAAAAGGGTTTTGTAAGGGGTTTTGTGGGCCTGTGAGGGCATGCGGGTTTCATCAAAGTGAATATTGATCAAGGGCATGTGCACAAGCAGTGTACTGCTATCCTAAAACGATCTGAACACCGTGAAAGTGCCAAATAGAACAGATGGTTAGGGAACATGAAGCAACTGGATCCAGCCATTCCTGCCCGCCACCATGTGCACATGATCACAGCTAAGCATGACTTACTCACCAGTTATACTATGAACATTCCATCCACACAAATCAACCCCTGTCTAATCTATTAGTTCTCTAAAATCTCTCGTTGCGCTGCCTGCATACATCGTCATATTAGTGAGATTATGATATACGAATGGAGGTCAGCCAATCCTGTCTATCAGCTTCTTTCCACTTCCTGCTAACATTTTGAGTACACAATGACCAGGCAATATAAGCGCATCAGAATTAAAGGCGCTACATGCATACGGGGGTGCAGATTCTGTTGGATCTTTTCACAGAATCCGTACGCCACCTCTCCATCTTCTGACATTTTCATGTTATTTTGCGCTGTTATCATTATGAAAGCCTTCTACTTGTCGGTCCGTGGGGTGTTTCGCTTCATGGAACAACGAACACGAACTAAGCAAGGCCTTAACTCATCCACGAGGCCAGCAGATTTGCATACGCTGCCAGGGAATGGAAACGCGTGAAGAGCGAAATTGGCTAGTGAATAGTTCTCTCAAAAATTCATGACGGCCGCAAACAGACAGTTCGATTAATGTCTTATTCGAATTTGTAGACCGCCATTTCTTTTTTTCAGGGTAGGAAACTAAAATTCACGGTCCAGCTGCAGTGTTTTACCAATCCTTCGTAGTTGAACTATGAATTCATATTTGGCGTTCTTTTCTGTACCAGGAAACTAAAATTCAAGGGCCCATCTACAGTGTTACACCAATCCTTTGTACATCAATTATGAATTAATATTTGGCATTTTTTTCTATGTCGGAAACAAAAAATTATGGCCCATGGCTGATTACAGTGCTACACCAATCCTTCGTAGTTCAACTGTCAATTCATATTGAGCGTGTCACCTTGTTTGTGAACGAAAAAGCCAGAAATGCAAAATAATACTAGCAACAACCACATTTATGTAAAAAGTGGTTGATATACGCCGATCGGCGCCATTAATTTAAAAAAGTGGAAAATGGCGCCGATCGGCGTATATCAACCATTTTTTACATAAATGTGGTTGTTGCTAGTTGACGGCCGACATGCATGGCCACAACCATGAACATATTTTAATACAATTTAAATGTAATATTTAAATATTATTTAGTAATTACTTAATTATTATTTAAAATAAAATAATTAAAAATTTAGTTAATATTCATATAA
>ML836349.1:0-12594 GCA_009831015.1 Picea engelmannii | reverse complement strand
GCTCCCCAAACCCTCAAGCTAATCGGTTACATCAAGCATCGAAAGGTCATCATTCTGGTTGATAGTGGAAGCACCCATAATTTTATTCATCGCTGCATTGCCCAAGAAACTCATTGCTACATCCATGTCGTCAATAATTTCCAAATCATGATTGCCAACAGTGGCTCATGAAATGTGGAGGGCGTTGTGAAAATGTCCAGCTCCAAATTGGTGACTACCACCTGAAATCTCATATGTTTTCTATCGACATGGGCAGTTGTGACATTGTGTTGGGTACAGACTGGCTAAGGACTTTGGGTCCCATTCTCATGGATTTTAAGGAATTAACCATGCAATTCGACCAAAAGGGCCACCAATATAAGTTCCAAGGCATCATCGTCGGTTCACCTGAGATCATTAGTTCCCATCGCATGGAAAAGATGCTAAAAATAGGTCATTATGTTGTTATTACCCAACTCCATGCCATACAAGAAACAAAGACACCCTCGATGCCGCAAGACCTCCAAGCCATCCTTTCTAAACATTAAATGGTCTTTTCAAATCCCCAAGGACTCCCTCCTTCCTGTGGTGTTCATGAGCATTACATTCCCTTTGTACCCAAAAGCCTTCCTCCCAATATTCGTCTGTATCGTCACCCCTTTTCCCAAAAAAATGAAATTGAGAAAATGGTCCAGGAACTCCTTAATCCAGGCACCTACTCTTCTCCTACTCTTCTCCTGTGATCATTGTCGTGAAGAAGTAAGGTTCTTGGCAAATGTGTCTTGACTTTTGTGCCCTCAACAAACTTACCATTAAAGACAAATTTCTCATTCCTGTCATTGATGACCTCTTGGATGAATTGAGTGGCGCCCAATTCTTTACTAAACTTGATCTCCGTTTGGGTTACCACCAGATACGTATGGAAGAGGCAAACATTCCCAAGACTTCCTTTAGAACTCATGAGGGCCACTATGAGTTTTTGTTCATGCCCTTTGGCTTGTGTAATGCTCCCTGTACCTTCCAAAGCTTCATGAATCATGTCTTCTGTCCTTTTCTCCGTCATTTTGTCTTAGTTTTCTTTGATGATATCCTCATCTATAGAAAAACCTTCATAGACCATCTTGCTCATGTGGATCGAGTTCTCCATCTACTCTCTCAGCACCAACTTTTCCTGAAACAGTCTAAATGTGCTTTTGGCACCTCAGAAGTAGAATAGTTGGGTCATTTTGTTAGAAACGATGGCGTTAGAGTGGATGCTAAAAATATTGAAGCTATGCAATACTAGCCTCACCCAAAGACTCTCAAAAGATTGTGTGGATTTATGGTCTTAACAGGGTATTATCGCAAGTTTGTTAAGAATTATGGAAAGATTGTAGCACCTCTCACTGCTCTCCTAAAAAATAACTCTTTCACTTGGACTCCAGCAGCTTCTCAATATTTTCAAACATTGAATATGGCCATGTACACCACTCTAGTCCTGGCCCTTCCTGATTTCACAAAGACCTTTGTGTTGGAATGTGATGACTCAGGGAAAGGAATTGGTGCTTTCCTTATGCAAGAGGATCGGCCTTTGGCCTTTACAAACAAGCAACTATCTGAAAGAAATCTGAGCAAATCAATCTATGAAAATGAAATGTTATCTATTCTAGATTTCATTGATCTGTGTCACCCTTATCTATTGGGGCAATGTTTCCAAATTAAGATAGACCATCAAAGACTCAAGTGTTTTCTGGAACAACGCATTTCCTCCCCGGAGCACCAAAACTGGGTGACTAAGCTCTTTGGATATGATTATGAGATAATTTACAAGAAAGGCAAAGAGAATGTGGTTTTGGATGCACTTTCCTGAAAAATATGAAGATGAAGGATCCCTTTTTTCTCTTTCCTTCATTGTACCAGAACGGCTCAAAGTCGTTCACCATGAATAGATACAAGATCCCAAAAGTTCTCATTTGATCCAACAATTGTAGGCCAATGCTCCAACTTCCCTAGGGTACTCTTGGCTCCATGATGAGCTTCGATAGAAAGGACATTTGTATTTAAGTAAAAAATCAAAGCGTGAATCCATGGTACTTTCTGAGCTTCATTCTACACCCACAGTGGAGCACTCCGGGTTCACCAAAACCTATGACAGGGTCGAACGTTCTGTTTTATGGGATGGTATGAAATAGGACATTCATATTTTTGTCATTGAATGTGATGTGTTTCAACACAACAAGGGAGAAATACTCAAATATCCGGGCACACTACAAACGCTCCCGATTCCACCTGTTATTTGGAAGGATATCTCTATGGATTTTATTACCGTCTTACCCAAATTGGGAAATAAATCAGTCATCATGGATCACCTTTCCAGTTATGCTCATTTTTGTTCTCTTCAACACCCATTTACAACATCCACGGTGTCTCAAATTTTCATGGATCAGGTCTTCAAGCTTTATGGCATGCTGCACTCTATTATTTCTGATCGCGACCCAACTTTCACAAGCAATTTTTGGCAAGAACTGTTCAAGCTACAAGGCACCCAATTGCATCTCAGCACAACTTATCATCCCCAGAATGATGGTCAAACAAAAGTTGTCAATAAGTGTTTGGAAACATATTTGAGGTGTTTTGCCTTAGAAAAGAAAAATCAGTGGGCTCAATGGTTACCCCTAACTGAATGGTTGTACAACACTTCATACAATATAGCTACACGCATGACTCCTTTTGAATAGATATATGGAAAAAATCCACCTTCAGTTCTCTCATACTTACTTGGTGTCTCGAAGGTCCAGGCGGTTGACTAAACACTTACAGTTTGAGAGGCTAATCTTCGTACCCTCAAATAGAATTTGGTCATGGCACAGAATCACATGAAGAAACAAGCAAATCAAGGTCGATCTAAACATCAATTTGTAGAAGGGGATCAGGTGTTTCTTCGACTGCAACCTTACAAGTAAACTTCCCTCAAGGATGAGCATTGTTAGAAGCTAACACCCAAATTTTATGGTCCTTATACCATTCTCAAGCGTGTGGGACAAGTGGCCTATCAATTAGCTTTTCCCAGTAATTCGAGGCTACATCTTGTTTTTCATGTTTCATGCTTAAATAAGGTGATTGGAACTAAGTGCCAAATTCAAACAAACCTTTCCAAGTTAGCCGAAGAAGGATCCATTTGGATACAACCACAAGTAGTTTTGGACCAACATGAGTGTCGCCTGCATTAGAGAACCATCAAGGAGGTGTTAGTCCAGTGGAAAGATACAACTCCGACAGATTCCACTTGGGAACCAACTACCATTCTGCAGCAATTTCCACATCTCAAGCCTTGAGGACAAGGCTTATTTTAAGGGGGAGGAAATGTTAGGGTCCTAACCCACACACAGGTAGAACAATATATTTGGATGTAATAAAGGTAAATATTAATAAGGCCTTGCAATAAAATACAATAAGTCGAATGTAAGAAGACCTAATAGAAGCTTCCACTTCTAGAAGGATATTCCTCTAGATGCTTCTTTTGATAGATATATTTAGTATAAATAGGAGTCGAGGGTATGAGAACTCTAGATTGTATATTATTGTAATAGAGATCTTCTCAACTGGAGGTTTCCCCCTCGAAGAGGCCCGTGAACATTGCTTTCAGACTCAAAGTGTTAGTTATGTTGTTATTCTTATATCATTCCAGTGGTATTGTGGTGATAGTTATGGTTATATTGTTATTATTCTTCCATTTCTAGCATTTTATTTATGTTCAACATACTTTTTATATCTGGTATATTACAGCATACAATGCACTCTAAGGCTATCCTAGCATTCCTAGTGAATGATGCAAGAACATCTACCCCTTCATTACATGATTGTATTTCATGAAGTAAAATGAATATCTCTTGTGAGATAAATGTGTACTCCTTGATTTCCTGGCTACCACAACCTTTGAATGAGAGATTATTTATGTTCTTTAGCTCAATAGATCGAGGTAGATACATTATTTCGATTGTGACAAACTAATTGATTCTTTTGTCCATATCATGTCTTGTGAATCTTATCAAGATAATTGTGCTAGCTTGTCAATTTGCATGGAATAATTGTAGGATCTATACATCCACATGAAGTTGGGATGAAAAACTTGGAACAACTTATGTTTCCTTCTAGATTTAATATTATACTTGTGTTTGGCTTCACAAGGGCTTCTAGATTCTGCAAAAAGACCCCATCTTGTTTAAAACGTTATTTTAGAGTTACACTAGTTCAAACATGCTTAGTGGGTCATCACCTTGCCTATCTTATCACCCCATTTGAGTAGTTGTGAGAAACCTTTCATTGACACCAGGACCGATGTAGTACTACCCAATGTAATGTTGGGATTTGGTGACAACAAATTCTTCTAAGGAGGGATTTGGATTCTATTATTTTGCGTTGGTTACAACCAAATAGAACAAGATAGAATATGGATACAAATTGCATTTAATCATTAGTTTCTTTTGAGAATGTATAAATTCATGTAAGCCCATAGAGGAAAATGACTAAGTGTGAGAGATAGAGCGAGAACTTGCCAATCGGATGTAATCTTCATGATCTGAATAATAAGACAACCAATGCCTATGCTTGGTGGATGTAGCCCAACGTTTAGGTGAACCACATGAAATATCGGTGTTCTTATTTGTATGATTGTTAATTATCATATGTGAATTGTGTTTTCCACATTGACAATTATAAAAAGTGGTATCAGAGCTGGTTGGAGGAGCTTCAAATTATCAGATGAGCCGCATAAGTGAAATTTGTGTGAGGTCCGTCAATTTATACATCATCGCAGGTCCCTCCTCTAGAAGGGTCCAACGACATACTACTCACACTTTACACACATTTGAAAACCTGGAATTTCTGCAGTCCAGTTGTGTATTACAATGCGTAAATTTTTAAAGATAGCTGCACTCCAAGTGAATCATGAGGTGCAGACTCGCCACACTCCAAGTGAATTGTGAGGTGTGGATTAGCTGCAATCCAATGGTAGTGTGAGGTGCAGAAATGTGCATGATTTTCTTCTTGGAAATTTTAAGGTATGGTTCTTTGGAAACGTAAATGTGGAGGATTTAATTAAAGTAAAAAGTATTTTTTTTAATTAAAGAGTCACGTGGGTAGATAAGTTAAAAAGGTGAATGCTTATGGAGTAAAATTTTTATTTATAAAAGTTTTTATTAAACCTTTTCATATATTATTAAAAGGTTTTATCGAAAATATATAAATTTTTATTATTATAAACATTTTGTGGTTAACCTTTAACCTTATTTATTAAGGATACAAATTTACCCTTTTTTATCATTCCTCCACATTTAAAAGGATTTTATAAGTAGTAGACATTAGGAGATTTTTTGCGCTAATGGCTAAGCTGCAGAGTTCAAAGTTTGAAGTTGAAAAGTTCAGTGGTAAAAACAACTTTGAGATTTGGAAGCATAAGATGTGGGATTTACTGGTGTAACAGGTGTTGCAAAAAGCATTGGTGGGCAAGTCAAAGAAACCAACAGCCATGACAGAATGGGAATTGGAATATATGGATGTGAAAGCTCTTAGTACCATTTGTTTGTGTCTGACATATGAGGTTATGTTTAATATAGTAGGAGAGGATACAACATCAGGCTTATGGAGCAAGTTTGAAATTCTATATATGACGAAGTCCTTGACAGGAATAATATACTTGAAGAGACAGTTGTATAGTTTGCAGATGAAAGAAGGTACAAAAGTTGTTGACCATTTAAATACCTTCAATACCCTTATAGTTCAATTGACTAGTATGGAAGTTAAATTCGAAGATGGGGATAAGGATATTACACTATTGTGTTCATTGCCTGAGTCTTGGGATAATCTAGTCACCTCTATTAGCTTTATCTCAGCAGATGTTTTAGATTATGACTCTGTTGTGGGAGCTTTGTTGGTTGAGGAGATAAGGAGAAAATCTAGTAAAGAAACCTCAACTTCAGAAGCGATGCTGGTCAAAGGTTGAACTAAAGAGAAGAATGAGATAAGTTTTTCTCGATCTAAGTCAAGACAAAGAAAGGGTAAATCAAAATGCCGATACTATGGAAAAACAAGACATCTCAAGAAGGATTGATGGAAGAGAAAGGAATCTGAGGAAAACTCCACGAAGGAAGCAAATTTGGTTGTAACAAATTTAGGTCTGACTGATCAAGTTTTATCCATTTCTAGTAATTTACAATATCTACAAGAATGGAAGTTAGATTCAGGTGCCTCCCACCACATGTGCTCACATAGAAATTAGTTCATTTCTTACCAATTTCTTGATGAGTGTGTAGTGTTTATGGGAAATGGTATTCGTTGTAAAACTGTTGGGGTTGGCAGTATTATAATCAGGATGTTCTATGGTATTGTTAGGGAATTAACAGATGTTAGATATGTACCTAAGCTTAAATCAAATTTGATTTCATTGGGAGTGTTGGATTCTTGTGGATATAAGTATACAGGTCAAGGTGGAGCACTCACATTGGCGAAAGGTAATTTAGTAGCGATGAAGGCAACAAAGGTTGATAACCTTTATAAGATGGAAGAAAGTACTGAAGTAGCATCTAAAGTGATAGATGTATCTTCTTGTTTATGCCAGAAGAATCAAAGTCATAAGAGAAACAAAAAATTGCAGGTATTGGTAAGTGATAAATCATTTCCAGATGTAAGATATTTGTTTCTGAATTGCTTCATGTTTTATATCTCTGCAAGTTATGATGATGGTATAAAGGGATGTTTTGCATGGGATCCTACTTCTCACAAGGTCATCATTGACATAGATATTTTATGTATGGAACAACTAAAAGGGTTGATTCAAGATCGCAACGGTAAATTTGTTTGCATGCTAGATAATTCATCGTATGGCCTAATGGTACGCAGGAAAATATACAAGATGTTTGCATCCTTCATAGTGAGTCAAAATTTTCCAAAGGGTAGGAATGACTATATAGTTTATAGTACGTTCACAATATTGATGTTATTTGCTAATGATATGCTCGATGCAAGCCGAAGCGTAGATAAAATCAGTAAGAAATTGACTCAGGTGGACAGGACAATTCAAATGATGGATCCAGAAGAAACAAAACAAATTTTGGGCCTGGAAGTACATAGATATAGTAATGGTAAGTTGTGGTTGGATTTCAATATGAACATTATAAAACCAGTTTTTATCCCTCTTGCTTTCCATTATAAGTTTTTTTCAAGCATAGGGCATGCCTATAAAGAAGAAAATGTTATGTCTCATGTAAGTTCAGTAGGAGGTCTATTGTATGTGATGAAATGGTTAAGACCAAATGTTTCACATGCTAATGATGTTTTCATATACGTGAAAAATTCAAGTGTTGCAATGAAATGTGTGCTTCAGCGTTTGAGAAGAACAAATGTGACCTATAATAGTTACAATGAGATAGTCTGTGATCATTGTAATGTATATTTTACATGTGTTTTGGATATGAGGAGATCTATCACTAAATATGTTTCACAACACAGTTGTGGAAGACATGTTAGAGGTGGAGTGACCCCTTAGGAAATCCAAACTCGTGCAAGTCACACAGGCAAGATTATGAAACCAATTTTATTAGAGAAGTTGCAGTGGTGTTTGGTTTCTCTTGGCTTGCAGAAAAGGTGATGAACAAAAGGAAGGAGCAAGGTATCAGATTAATTGTTGTGAAGGTGGATATTGTTGGGATTTGGTGACAACGAATTCTTCTAAGGAGAGATTTGGGTCCTATTATTCTGCATTGGTTACAACCAAATAGGCTGGAAGTTAGAATATGGATAGGGATTGCATTTAAAAATCAGTTTCTTGTGTGAATGTATAAATTCATGTAAGCCCGTAGAGGAAAATGACTAAGTGGGAGAGACAGAGTGAGAACCTGCTAATCGGATGCAATCTCCATGATCTGAATAATAAAACAATCGATGCCTATGCTTGGTGGACTTAGCCCAATGATTAGGTGAACCACGTGAAATCCTTGTGCTCCTATTTGTATAATTGTTAATTATCATATGTGAATTGTGTTTTCCGCATTGATAATTCTAACATGTAATACTATCATCAGTTTTGATTTATTATAAGTTCAAAAGTAAAATGTAAGTTGTAGTAATAAAACAAAAATGTAATTCATTGTTAACTTTAAGTTGAATGCAAAAATTTTGAATGTTTTTACTTATTTATCTACTTAAGTCTTTGTTCATTTTGCTCATTATACCATTTTTAGTAAATTTAAATTCTAATTAACAGCAATCACTACATCAAACTTTATCCAACAAAGAAAAGCACAACTTTTGTAAAAATTTTCAAAATTTTAATTCATTCATTCATATAACTTACAACCACTAAAAAAAAATTTCATACTTTCCTTTAATATGGCCTTATACTTCTCAACATTAAGAATTAAATATAATTCCAAAATAAAGAAACAATGAATAATTACATATCGTTTAATACAGATAACATGCGCTAGAGACAATCCTAAAACAATAATCAACATCCTGCATTATCAACGTCATGCACCATTTTGTATAGATATAGGTCATCCATATTAGATCACTAAGAGAAAACGCTCGCTACTCGCATTCTTACAAAAAAAATTATTCTCTGTTGTCTATCGAATACTATGTGTTTCTTTCCTTTGTTATTTTATTTGTTTACTCTCTATAGATTGGGTCCACCATACGGTTGAGCTTCATTTATCTCGTGTTAATATTTTAATTTTTGTTAATCATTTATGTGGCAATCAGTTAGCTATCAAAATAATTTTTAAATATGATTAGGTAAATGTAAAAAATAAACACATAAACGGATGTCTTTACAATAGCTAGGAGGTTAATGATTGAAATCACAACCATTTATTTTGTGTGACTACTAAGAGTATTCCAGCCATATTTAATCCTGTTCATAGGAGACTTATTAAGCACTAAACCCCTATTAAATCTGCCCATTGTCAATAGGTATACACATTTCGGATGTAATTAATGATAATCTCTTTAGTTGTTGCTAACATTCTTACAAAATTGTCTTATGTGTACTCTGTTGACAACTTTGTTTTGTGTTGTCCGTTTATTCTATGCACTTTTATTTCACTGCTTTACTAAATTCTTTGCCTATTCGTAATAGCAGCACACTAAAATTTCTGAGCAGCACATTAAATATGGTTTATATCACTTAAATAACTAATTTTCGTGAAGAAGTGACTTAAGTTCAAATCTCGGGAGGCTTGCTCTCCTCTCGCATACTGACAATTGTCCTATTAATATGATCATTGTATGCGAATATGACTTTATGTGTTGTGTTATTATTTCATTGTTTTATTTTATATTTTATTGTTTTATGGGAGAAGTCTTAATTTTATATGATTTGATTTTGTTTTTTTAATTTTGTTAAATTATGATTTTTTATTATTGAAATTGCATTTTGAAATATTTAAATGAATATAGTTGTTTCAAAAACTCATATTTCATATTTTATGTTCATTGTACAACCTCAATAATGAATATATAATGTCAACAATTCTTCTAAATTTTTAATCAAATTTTAAGAAAAACATTAAAAAAATTTAAATATTAATATAGATTAAATTTTGATAATATAATCAATATATGTAATGTGAACAATTCTTCTAAATTTTTAATCAAATTTTAAGAAAAACATTAAAAAATTCTAAATATTAATATAGACTAAATTTTGATAATATAATGAAATGAATAATATTTTTTTTAGTAACAGATTAAATTATAACAATATTAACATAGACTAAGTTGTAATAATATAATAAAATGAATGATATTTTTTTTAAGTAACAGGTTAAATTATAAGTAAAGTAGTATTTGGTTCATATATAAAATTAATGTTAAATGTTATTCAAAAGTATACGATGAAAAACACTTTCTCTTAGATTGTCCAGTCTATACCCATATTAGATCTCATTTTCAAAATATTGATCACACTACCAACCTTCCGAACCTCTTAACTCAACAAAAGTATGGTGATCTTGGAAAGCTTCTCTTAATGCTTTTCGAGCACAGAAACAAAATTCTAAAGTCTGATAGACCAATTAGGTCTTAGTGGACGTTAATCATCATCATCATCATCATCATCATCATCATATTATCTAATTAAAAGTAACTTCAACATTGATTATAAAGGATATTAGCTGAAATTGCCTTTTGGCCCTAGAGTAAGTAAGATCTTGTCTTCTAAAACATGTTAATTCCCAAAGATTTAAAGACAAACATTTAGTTGTGTGGTTTTCTTTGAATAAAGATGATGACTCCATGAATATTAACAAATAAAAAAAAATAATGATTGTTCTTAGTGTTAAAGAGCATTTCAATTATAATAGATTTTACCACATTAAAAAAAATAAATGAGTATTTATCACAATATGCGAAAATTTTGATTTTAAATTTAATTATTAAAAATGTAAAAAATAGAGATGAAAATAAGAACAATAATATGTTAATAATTTCAATTTGAGTTGTGTAAAAGAAAATTTGTTAGTCTTCACACTCAAGCTTAAATTTAACTTATATGATATTTATTCATCATAGTATAATATTATTTCCAAATAATAATAATAATAATAATCTATTTTTAAGGTCACGGCCAAGCCACACCAAATTGGTGTATGAGACCCCCTTGTTTGTGAGACAAGAGACCTCCCTCTTCCCAAAGATTTGACTGGTAAATTCTACAAAGGTATACATATAAAAACACAATATAAAAATAGATCTTCCTTATTTTATTTATTTATTTTTTTAGAGTGGGAAAACCTATAATAACTTAGAATTTCAAATCAATAAGAACAACCATCTGCTAATACAGGTGACTCATCACCCTTATTCAATAAAAAATTATTTTTAGACCATACTTCGTGAACAACATCTTCCTTATTAATATACCTTTGAATGATTTTAATTTCTTTAATAAATATTTGAAAACACTATATAAAAAAAAATCGAAAAAATCAAAGAACTAGTGTGTAATTAGATCACGTGCTGGTGAATCCAAACCATGAATAATGTGTAAAAAATAATTTATATAAATAAAAAAACTAAAATAAATAAATAAACATTCCATATTATTTTTAATAAAAATTTATAAATATATATATATATAATTACACATTATATATTATTTTAAATAAAAATTCATAATTATATTTAAATTTCATTATTTTGAGTTTAGTTTTTAAATAATTGTAATATATATAGTATGTTTTTCATATTTTTATGGAAATTGTTTTTGCCATTTCTAACACGTTTTAAATTAGTTTCAAAGTTTCTAGAGCTTGAAAATTAGTAGGAAAAGTCCCCAATTTGTTGGGAATTATTTTGGGAATTTAGAATTTTTTTGGAAGTTTCAACATGAAAGAAATGAGAACTTGGGAACTAGTTAACCAAATAGAAAACTTTAAATTAGAATTATATTAAATTAAAATGTAAATATTTGTATTTCATTAAGACAAATACATGATATATTACAAACATTTTCATATTTTTATTCTATTATGACAAATACATGATTTATTACAAATATTTTCATTATATTTATTCAAAATATAACTATAAAACAAAGACTAAACTAAACTTAAATATTCTTTCAAAAATTAGTTAAGTAAAAAAAACTTAATAATACTCACTTTATAATTGTGGATATAAATTTTTTTTAATGCATGTATGTTTTTCTTCAAGCTTAGACTAAATATGAAAGTCAAATAAATCAATACCCTATCCATAGCAACTATTTGCTCAAGTTGTTGTTATCAACCAACCATATCATATTACAAGAGTAGTACTATTTAGTATTTTTTCAATCAAAACAAGAATAATGCTTTAAATTTACAAAGATGTTTGAAGTTTATATATATAAATTTTAATTTTAAAAACATGTTAAAATTATATATATATATATATATATATATATATATATATATATATATATATATATTCAATTTTGTTTCTCATTTTCTAATGAAATCTTTATGGATATTAAACTTTCAATAGTGTGTTAAATATATTTATATAATTATTAACACAAATTAAATTAGTAATTTTTATATTGCAGTTGTTGCACTAGGAGAAACATTGTCCTCCATTGACCTTCAATTTGATTGAAATAAGATTTAAAATGGAAATTGTAATCTAAAATATCCTTGTAATTTAAAATATTTTTTATATATTTTTAATATATATTATTGTCGCTCCCAACTTCAAGTTTAATGTAAATTTAGAAAAAAATCCTACTAGTTTCTGACACTAATATTCACCCAAAAATTCCATATTAGAAACTGGTACAATATAGATTAAAATTAAATAAAACCCCACCATCCCAATGAATCCTATAAATCTAGCCCGATCATCCCTAAAGATGAAAAACCTGATCAGTGCTAAAATTAAAAAGAAATTATGGATTTATTAGTTTTTTTTTAATTTGTCTGAGTATTTATTATCAATATTTGCAATTAATTCCATACTCTCTTTCAAATTTCTCACGGATTTACAGAGCGAGAAAAGGTTAAAAAGTCCAATATTTAGACTACGCCTTAAAAAGGGTTTTGTGGGCCTGTGAGGGCATGCGGGTTTCATCAAAGTGAATATTGAGCAGGGGCATGTGCA
>ML836348.1:25373-47105 GCA_009831015.1 Picea engelmannii | reverse complement strand
TCTTTGTGTTTTTGGCTCACCCGGAGAGATTTGCTGGCGCTTTCGTGCGCGCTCACCTTTCGACGAGTAAAACGAGCAGAAGACAACATTTTATTCGACTGATCATCGGCACTTGCGATACCCATAGAAGGTTTCCATGCCGCTGCTTCTGAAGAATTCGTGCGTTTTTTCATTTCCAACAAAGGGGTCGCAGATCCGCTGTCTATGACTTCAATTTCTTCACAGTCATTGCAAATTATTTCATTCTCTCCTGGGGCCGAGTCCTGGCGATATATATCGATTTCCTTGACTTTCGTGAAATGGTCCGGCTCCTGGGGTTTGTCGTGTGAATGATTGGACGGTAAATTGAATTGTGGCCGATGCAGGCCGCTGGAATTGGCGAATATAACGAGAATGATGCAGTTCAACAGGAGAAACAAATACGGCGGAGTCAGCCAGCGAGAGAGCGAATCCCGCGCCCGCGAAAAGGTCACCGCCACAGAGTGCTGAAGCAAAGGAAACAGCGGCTTCAATACAAAGGGAGCAGAAGCCACGGCCACGGCCAGCACTAGAAATGAAACTCTGTAAATATCCGGCAGTGTAGTGGAGGCGGATGATTTCTTCCTCGCCGGTATCTCCATATACATGAAAAGCTGCAAATTAATAGAAAGCAGATCGAGTAGATATAATGGAAAGTTGAACAGTACTCTCACAAAATCTGATGGGGAATCAATGGGTGGTGATCCATTTGTTCTTTTAACTGTAGTGACAAAGGAAGGGGCACACAAGGGATAACTGGCCAAAGTAAGAGTTGTATCATTTTCGCACAGGTTCTTTGTAACAGAGCGAAAGCTCGTTTGTATAAACTTTTTTTTTGTGCGCGAGTGTTTGGCTCGACACATTGTTTTTCTGTTTATAAAGAAGTCTTGGGTGTTAGGCCGGTTTGGCCACCCACATACATGTTTCGTTTGCATTGTGTATGGATGGTTTCTCTTTACTATTGTATAGTTTAAGTATAAGAAACACAAACATAACGTAAGTAACAAATGAAACAAGGTGAAGACGTAGCCTGGGTTGAGTAAGTCGATTTGGTCTTGTCGTTGAATGGAAGACGTCAGTGTCGCACGGTGACTGGGAACTTGGGTGTTTTCCGCTGCCCAACCAGAGGTTTGTCGAGCTCGTGACAAGTGGTATCAGAGCACACATCAAAGCGGGACTAAGGAAGTGGTTCTAGTGGATGACTTGGTGAGCTCTTCACAATTATCACTATCATGATATGTTGTATCAGAGCTCTGTGACAGATCAAAGCGCCCAACTCAAACAACTGAGTAGTGATAGTTTGGGTTCGGTGACAGTTCGACAGTTTAGGGCGCCTTGCCATTCAAATGGAAGTTGTTCATGATAGTGGTAAAGGACAACGAATGAAATTGCAAATTCAGTGAAGGGTTGGTAACGAAGACTTGGGTGAAGTTTGAAGCACTTTTTTGGCACAAGTTGCATGAACTGTGAAAATCCTTAGAAGCACAAGGATGGTCAATTCGCAAGAAAATGACAACGATGTCGAAAGGGAGCCTAAGAGACCCAAGGTGAGGGATCGACTCCTTGCCTTAGAGAAAATGATGAGCCAACTAATGGGCGCGATGTGTACTCATGGTGAGAAGGTGACATGACTGGAAACGAAGATGGACGAACTCATGATTAGGTTCAATGAAACTGTCCAGGATTGTCAAGACACAAAGAGCTTGTTCTCTAATTGACAGCCTTGAAGACAGACTTAAGATAGCGGAGGACTCTCTAGAATCGGTCTAGGAGAAGGTGAAAGACCAAGAAGACACCATCACATTGCTTAAACGAGTTGCAACTAGTGGCTCGAGCTCATCCTTGTGTAGATGTGAATCAAGATGAATGAATTGGAACCATATGATGGAACTCTCAATGCCAATTTGCTAGGAAATTTATGTTGGGACATGGTGTTAGAAATAAAGGGATGTGCTCGTTTTTCCATAGACAATATAGAAATATTGTCACCCAACTGTAGGCACAAAGGCCACCCCCGAGCACCTACCCTTGAAAAATAGAATAATTATGGAAGCAAAACAATAGCCAACCAAGGTAGCACACTTTTCTCCAAGGGTAGCGCACCAAGAAAGAATAACCAAAGACCAAGCAGAAAGTCCAAACCATAACCAAGAGAAAGTCCAACCAAAATCCAAAATCCCAGTTGTAGTAGTTGCAGCTACATTCCCTCTCCAAACTTGCGCACCACTAGTCTTATGCAATTATGAGTGAGTGAGTGTCAAATGAGCTCTAGAGCCCTCTATTTATATTGCTCTATCTCACTTGACTGGGCCGACTTCTCTTTTTGGAGGATAATAACTCAATAATAAATATTTTGTTGAGCCGACTTGTCTTCTAGGGTTATTATCCAACATTTTAGGGTTTCTCTTGCTTCCCAGAATATTCTAGTCTTGTCAAAGGTTACATGTGGAGGTTAATACCTCTCACAACTACCATAATATCAACATATGGAGCAGTACTTGGATCAGATGAATGAAATTCCAAATGGTGCCAAGGTAAAAATTGTCGCTATGTTCTTGACATGGACTACAAAATGTTGGTGGAGAAACCAACTTGAAGACTTAGCAGTTGGGAGGATCATCGAGAAGACCAAAAAATGGGCAGAGATGAAGGCATCCTTGAAAGCATAGTTTTGTCTGGGAAACCAAGCTTGGGTCGCTAGAAACCAAATTTTGGCAATTAAGCACATTGGAAAAATCCAAACTTACATTAGAGAGTGCACTAGCATAATGTTGGAGATCAAAGAGATGTCGAATGAAGATAGACTTTTCCACTTCATGAATGGTTTGCAAAATTGGGAGTAGAGTGATCTGTAATGTCAAAACATGTAGACCCTTGCAACAACAATCACAACAACAGAAAAAATATTGGACTTCAAAGGTGAAGCCAAAGTAGGTCCAAGCAACGACAAAGGTCGATGTGAGAAGCAAGGAAAGAAGAAAAGGATAAGGGAAAGGTGAAGGAATCCAAAGACAACGAAGACGGTGTGAAGCAACCAGAATCACAAAAGGAGAAAAAGTTAGTTTCTTGTTGGATTTGTGCAAAGGAGCATTATGCCAAGAATTGTCTGTTGAAGCAAAAAGTGAATGCTTTGGAGAAAGTGGACAACCCATATGTGATTGTGTTGCATGTTTTGGGAGCTATTGTGGAGGCAGAGCCAATGGTTTCTCAAGACCCCAATGTAACGAAACTTAGCTATTTTCAAGTAGATATTAATGGGAAAATGACTTTGGCTGTGGTGGACAGTGATGCTACTCACAATGTCATGAGGGAATATGTTGCACGAAGACTCGGATTGCAATTTGAACAGGAAAAAACTTCCTTCAAGGTGGTTAACTTAGGTGAATAAGAGATTTGTGGCACATCCAAGAATGTTCCTATGAAGCTCGGGGAATGGACCGGGAGGACAATTTTCACCATTGTTCCATTAGATGATTGTGAAGTGATTTTGGGGCAAGAGTTCATGCGGACAGAGAAGGTAGTCCCCTTTCCACACGTCAATTGTTTAGATATCATGTCAATACCAACTCCATGTATGGTGCCTACAATATGGGAGAGTCGAGGAATGAAGATGTCATCCTTGTGTTTGGTGAATAACCAACGACCTTACTTGGACATCAGTGGACGAGGTGAAGAGATGGTTGAAATGAAGAACTTAGACGGATCAGAAGTATTGGCATATTTGGAATGGCAAGTTAACAAGATTGAGGAAATTTTGGTTAATATAGTTAAAGGAACAGAGAAGTTCACAGACTTCTATGAAGCAAGTATGTCAAAGAAATTAGTGGTGACAAAGGAAACGCAGATGTCGGAACTTGAGGAATGGAGAGTGGAGTCATTCGCTACAGAAGTGTGAGAAGGGGAGGAACAAAAACCATGGTACAAATGTGCCAAGAAGGAGGTTCGTTCGAACGTAGAGACACTTGGGGATGGTGAGTGACCTTACGATCCAAAACTTGCGCTCCTTTTTGAGGAAGGTGAAGGCCAAATTGGCTCCAATGTCCCATTGTTGATGTATTTAGCGAAGAAGTATGGTGATACTTTTCAATTTGTGTCGAAAAAAACCCAGGATGAAAGTGGTGGCTTGTTGGGACACCCTCTTCCACTCTCAAACTAAAAGAGAAGCATGTTGGTTCACTATCATGAAGATGAAAGTGATCCAAATAATCATTGTCACGGAAACGATAGCGATATGACTAGTTGTTGTCGCAGAGACGATAATGAGCCAACTAGATGTTGTCACAGGGATGACAATGAGACTAGATAGTGCCATAGAGATAGAAACTACATTGACTGGGAGGATGTGATGGTTGAACAGTTTTGAAGAAAAAAAGGTGATTTTGGTGTTGGCGTGAGTTATTGTGAACTTGGCACTACGGTCGGACTAACTCCCTGATTAGCTAAGGCACGAGGGGATCCAATGAACAATAACCACAGAAGCAGTCGGAGTAATGACACAATAGCGAGATGAGAGGCATAATCTAGGGGTCATGACAAATGTCATTGGCGATCACAATAGTTGAAGTAAAGTTGGGATTGTCAAGATGACAACCACTTGGAGTGGGGGAGGGTGTAACATCTCAAAAAATAGCCGCAACGCATGATCCTCCACCATAGGCCAAGACAGACTAGTCAAGCGAGTGAGAGATCGCTCAGTTCGGTTCATGAAGGAAAAGGACTTTTATAGTGAAGTGGGCTCCTTGGGCGCACATCCTGCCAAGGACGACTTCACCAAACGATTGCATGCGATGGAGGTTAAGGTGAAGACTTGACCGAAGGCATGGAATAGGTGGGCGCTTCATGGAATCAATGGGTGGTCCACTGAAGAGACAAAATGATTAACGACATTTGTTGGTTTCTTTGTCAGAGAGAGTGTCCAACCGACCAAATGAAGGGAAACAAGAGTTGGAGAAGCTTCGTCACCTTGGGCGCACACTGTGCCAAGGGGATTTGACCAGGGATACTTGCATTGGATGCCACCCAAGAGATGGATCGACGAATGGGCATGAACTTGACTTAGGAGCCCAAGAAACGAAGTTGACAAGTAATCCAAGAGAACGAGAGTGAATGAGAGAACACTTGGGTGAGTCGGCCGACTCACCCAAGGGATGTGCTCCCTTTGGAAAAAGTTGGCCCAAACTAAAATGTGGACAAGACCAATGGTTGTGTCGTTCCATGGTGAACAAACGCATATGTCAGAAAGGTCGAGCGCCTATATAACCAAGGGAGAAAACCATTTGGAAAAAAACCATTCAAGAAAGAAACGATCAAGGTAGATCAAGCAAGAAAATTATGAACTGAGCAAGGGGATAGGCACACTAAGGTAGAACTGCAAGCATTTCAACTATGAAGAACGAACAGGTGTTGATCCATTTGTTCTTTTAACTTTAGTGACAAAGGAAGGGTGCACAAGGGAAATCTTGCCGAAGTAAGATTTGTATCATTTTCGAACAGGCTCTTTGTAACAAAGAGAAATATCCTTTGTATAAACTTTCTTTGTGTGGCACGAGTGTTTGGCTTGACACACTATTTTTTTGTTCATAAAGAAGTCTTGGGTGTTAGGTTGGTTTGGCCGTCAGGATACATGTTTGATTTGCACCATGTATGAATGGTTTATCTTTACTATTGTATGGTTTTAGTATAAGAAACTCAAACATAACTTAAGTAACAATGAAAAAAGGTGAAGGCATAGCCGAGGCTGAGTAAGTCGGTTTGTTCTTACCACTGAACGAAAGTCGTTGGTGCCACATGGTGACTGGGAATATTGGGTGTTTTCCGCTACCAAACTAGAGGTTTGCCATGGCCGTGACAATAAGGGAACTAACCATGCCCACTTGAGCTATATATGTACATGACTTTAGGAATGACACCTCGATCTAATTGTTGGGTTCAATTCTTGTCAAGTTTATTTTGACCCGTTATGATGAGATTACAAATTTATACATCCCGATGTGTGGGAACCCATAGGGTTCAATTCTTGTCAAGTTCATTTTGATCTGTTATGATGAGACTATAAAGTTAGACATCTCCTAAGTGTGGGAACCCACATGAGTATTTCCATATATCTTGTCTCTTGTTAGAACATAAGTTATTTTTTTAGTACTTACTTGTGAGATATTAATACTAGGATGGGGTTTACAGTGAGAGCCACTTTGGTGACTACCACTATAAACCCTTTATATAGATAGATAGATAGATAGATAGATAGATAGATATATGAGAAGATAGAATTAAGGTTCCTTGGAATTGAGAACAAATGGGCAAAGGATAGCCACTATGGAGAAAATGTACATATCATGGTATCCATACATTTAACCACATATATATGGTATCTATACTTTTGACAATGTACATTGATGGATGTATATGTATTCATACATTCGATAATTCACATACACCCATGCATTCGATGATGTATATTTTTTGTATGGTGATATTCCACACAAAGAAAATGCCACTAATACATATGGGGTCAAAATTAGACAAAATATTATGATGATATAGGTTAAATTAATTGTACTATTGTAAATTACTACAATTTCAATCATTTTTTGGGGCTCCTCGATGTATTTCGTACTTACAAAGACATTGTTCCTCCGACACTTTTGCAACGACAGGGACTTGATCTATCGACGGGATTCCATCGGCTTGTGACAAATTTTCGTCAATATGGTGATGGACTATTCCTCGCTATATCGATGAACATTAGTCTCTATATCGATAGAATCTCATCACAAGCTGACGAAAGTCTGTCGATATAGCGACGAATGTTGTCGGTCTTGAAAAAATCCAGATAGTCGTTTGAAAGTGTTTAAGGGTCATTGCCTTAGTCAACTTTGACGTGGTCAATGCGCTTTGGAAGTTCGATGGCAGTTAGATATTTCGACAATTTTCACGTAGGTGCGATGTCTATAAAAGCTTAATTTCTGGTCATTGTTCAACCCGTTTAATAGTGATTTCTTTTCTATTACCCATGACTTGTTTCACATCCAATTCTTGATTTATATAGCTTGGATTTTGGACATACTTTGAAGGTTAGAATTTTTTAATGTTTCTTTGTCTCATTTTAAATACCCACATAATTGGATCCCAGCTAACCCAACTTAGACCCTATTTTATGTGGGTACACAATTTTTTGTCAATGAAATAGGTATGAACATGTCTACTCAATTGCTCTAGGCCTAGTTCTCCTTTATAATTGTTTAATGATTTTCTTACTTTCTTATAGTGAAGCTTTGAAGCTTATCTCATAAAAATGTATATATTATGGTTTTTATTTCTTGAGTGATTGTTGACTCTTATAAACATTTATTAAATCAACGACGCCAATAGCTTAATTAAATCTAGACATACAAATGGGGTCAATATTTGACGAAATTTGTATTGTAAGAAAATATTTGTATATTGTACTTATATTGCATCTTCAATGGTTTGTTTTGTAATAGGAAATCCAAATGCCAAATAATAATAATAACATTACAGATGAATAAAATAAAATTACACTTTCTAGGTTAAAGGCAACATTGGAGGCAAGGGGCAATGCAAAAATTGAATTCCCTTACAATAAATGCAAGGGATTTAACAGAAGAAGACTTGTAAGAAAAACAATTGAAAATTATTGTTAGATAAATGGGCATGTTGAAGGGGGGTATACATATCGTCCCATGGTAAGTTATTCATTATATGTACTCTTTGTATTGAGTGTATTTATAAAATTTTATTTCGTTTTAATATTTTTTGTATACATTGATTTTATTGATTGTTTGTAATTATAAAAAGAAATCTTCCTAGATGTGTGGCACCAGAGAATGTCCCTAGTAGTCGTAGAAATATTATTGTATAGGACGAGGAAGATGGTATGGATAATGAAGATCATGAGGTTAATTCTATGGAATAACATGACATCAATAATATTGTTGAGCTAGATGATGGGACAAATAGATTGATCCAAGACATCTTTGCTCCTATCGATGAGGAAAACTTTGATGATATTCATGATGTACCTATGCTTGAGAAGGCACAACAACCCCTTTATGAAGGCTCAAGAACAAATATTCTCTTATCTATAATGTTGTTGGTGAACTTGAAGGTATTGAATGGTTTGTCAAACACTTGTCTCACATAGATCCTAAGGTACGTAACATAATTAGTTACATATAAGTAAAGATAAAAAATATTTTTCTCTTTTTTCAAAGTCAATTAATGTGTAATATATTAAGGATGTGATATTTATGGTTACTATTATTTACAATAACTAGTTATTTTTATGTTGTATATTGTTAGGTGATTTTTTCTTACCACTATCAAATAATTTACCTCCCACATACTGAGAGTTATCTTCCATTCTGAAAGATATCAAAATGTAGTATTAGGATATTGATGGATGTCCTATTGATCATATTATATATTATGGAAAATATGCATCGGAAATGAAATCCTCGCAATGTCAAATCAATAGATATCGAACTGATCAAGTAACAAAAAAGGTGCCTCGCAGGGTTCTTTGTCATATTCTCATAATTCCACGTTTACAACCATTGTTTAGGTGTGAAAGAATAGCCCAAATTTTGGATTACCATGCATGACACATAAGTGAATATGGTTTTCTTCGAATTCCTACAGATGCTTCTGCATTTAGGAACATCGAAGAAAAATGGCCTATTTTTAAAGAAGAAAAGCGTAATGTTAGGATTTCATTAGAAGTTGATGGTGTCAATACATTTGGTGAGATCATGTTTGTTTACTCAGTGTGGCCTATTTTTGTTATAAAAAATAACTTTCCTCCTTGTATGTCAATAAAGAGGGAGCACACAATGCTGGCAATGATTGTTCTAGGTATTTGTTTACAATATTTGTTTGAACATAGCACCATTTCATTTTTCTTATTCGTTGCATTATTTCTTATACATATACACAGTAGTAATTACGTGTACTCTCAACCAATTAGATAAGTACCAAATGAAAGATATGAGTGTATATATTGATCATCTTATTGATGAGCTACGAAATTTATGGGATGACATCACTATGTATGACGTCTCTAGACCAATAGCGAAAAAACAATTTCAATTTCGTGGAATAATTACATGGATAATTCATGATGCCCCAAGGATAACACATTTTTGTGGTGTGTAACACACTATTATACTTTAATAGTATTATGAAAATATTGTGCATGTTTCTTAAATATTATTTCCTTGTTATATATAACTAATAGTCACATTAATCCATATCATGTAGGTCTTCAAAGAAAGGGTAAATTTTCAAGTCCAGTTTGTGGTCCTAAGATGAAATCTCATCATTCAATAAGTTTAGGAAAGGAGGAGTTTGATGAGTATAGGAAATTCCTCCCTAAGAACCATAGGTATTGAACTACTGAAAAACATATTTTCAATGAGAAAGAAGAGATTGTAATAAAACCACAAAGAATGACACCTAACCTATGGAAGTTGGAATATAATAAAAATCATCAAGGTAATCAATTCAACTATGTATCACACAAAATATTTTACAATTTTTATTTGTATTGAATTATGATTATTGTATCTAACAATTATTGTTGTATAATTAGTTCATTTATGTTTCATAAAGGTCGTCAATGCATTAATGCGATTCCATGAGGAATGAAAAATTAACCCATACAATTTAGTAGGTTTCCATACCACGCGCACCTACAAATATCTCATTTGTTTGATATAATGCATATCAAGAAGAATGTATCAAAAACAATGTGGAGAATCTTAGATGGAAGGAATGACAAAGAAAAAAATGTCAAAATTTGTAGTGACATTTAGGAAGCCAATCATGCAATGCACAATTTGATTGATTCAAATAGCAATGTCAGAGACTTAAATAGTCTTCCATGGTTATTTACAAAGCAAGAAAGAAATGTTGTAAAAGAGGTGATTCGGAAAATTAAATTTCCCACGGGATTTTCTTCAAACATAGAGAATATCTTAATGAAGAAAGGTGAATTTGATGGGGTAAAAACTCATGACTGGCATACCTTCATTAAGGTAATTATTTCGGTAGATTTATATATTAGTAATGCTTATTTTTAGTATTTTAATTTTGTTTTATTTTAAAAAAAAGTAATGATTCATTTTTTATAATTACAATATGTTGTAACTCTATCTCTCCTTGACATCTTTGACAACAACGTAAAACAAGTTATATATGATCTTGGAAAATACACGAGGTAATAAAAATGGTTGTTGCATAGCTTTTCATCATGTGTTTTACTTGAAATGTAGATACTATGTTGTTGAAACCTATTATTTGTTTATATAATCATGTGTAGGTGGTTGTCATCTAAATAAATTCATAAAGAAGATATAAAATATTGGAGGAGAGAAACTCCTCGGCTAATGTGTGAAATGAAAAAGTATCTATCTCTTACATATTTGAATGCTTAAGAACACTCCCTCATACAACAAGTTGAGGAGATTGAAATGTGTGGACTTGTACACACAAGGTCAATGTGGATGGTGGAGAGGAACTTGAAGGATTTCGTTGAAAAAGAGCATGCCATGATGGTTCTATGGTGGAGGGATATATGGTATATCAATCCTTGGTGTATATTAGTCAATATATTCCTAAATTATCAACAAGTATGAAGGTTCCTTAGATTTGGGATGTCAACTCCATCAACAAATTTGAAGGCGAGGTCCTAGTTGGGAAAGGTAGAACAAGGAAAGTGAAAGGTAATTACACGGTAGCTAAGATCTATAATACTTTGCATTATTATTTTTTAATCTATATTGTACTTATTTAAATTTTATTCTTCTATCAATTATTAATCTTTATTGTTAGTAATTTTTATTATTTTTTCATACAGTTGGTTGAGAGTGGCATGCACTACATTTATACATCACAAACAATCTTGATTGGATGAAGGTATGGATAGATCAATATATACAATATAATGGTAGGTTATCATGGGAATGGATGACTACATTTCTTAAAGAATATCATCGTAATCAAGATACCAATCTTACTCAGAGGGAAATTGATTTAGAATATGGTTTAAAAAATAAACATGATAGTATATAATTCACCCACATCATGTTTTCATTATTTTCCATTAATATAGTAATATATGTGGTGTGTGTTTTTTTATAATTTTTTACCAAGTATAAATATGTTTATTGGTCGATACCGCATTTTTTACATGTCAGGAATATTGCAATTGAAACACCACAAAGTTATGTGGTGCAATGGCCATAAATTTTGCATCAAAAAGTTGGATGACAAGAAGAAAACCTGTGATTTTGGGATAACTACAATATTTCAGTTCACTAATATTTCCTCTAGAAGTGATAGGCATCCAACAATATCAGAAAATAGATATTATGGGTATTTGAATGATATAATTGAATGTGACTTTAATTCCTTCAAATTAGTTTTGTTCAAGGTCAAATGGTACATGTTACAGATGAATGAATGTGATCCCAAAATAATTTTTATTAATCATGTAAAAGGATTTACCATGTTTAATACAAGGACGTTTGAGCCGAGTACAAAAATTTATGTTCTTCCAAGCCAATGTGAGCAGATCTTTTATTTATAGGTTCCAGGTAAAGTAGTTTGGTCATACGTTGTTAGATATGATCCAAGAGGAAGGCCTATAAAGTATAATGTACCAAAAGAAGATGGTATTGAAGAAGAAGAAGATATAGAGTTGCAGGAGGTAGATGCAATGTCAGATGAAGAAGTTGAGCTTATGTAGGTGAAAATGTTCTCGATGATGATAATGACAATAATATTATCGAAAATGACATTGATGATGATGTTGATATAGCCAATCCTTTCAACATCGATTCTGAACTAGATGATACATATGTAGAGTTGGATGAAGACGAATATCAATGATATCATGGTCATCGTCGTCGTCATCGTCATCATTGTCATCATCATCATCAACATTATCATCATCGTCGTTGTCGGCATTTTCATCACCATATTCAACATTGTCATCATTATCATCATTGTCATCGCCATCTATTAGCACTCTGTAATTTGCCCAAGGCTATGGAGGCAGTCATAGAGGCAACATAAAAACTTCTTGGAGTCAAGGATCTATCCCTCCAAGACTCAGAGAGGGATCTCTCTATCATATTTATATTTGTTTGAATATGGATCTTAGGCTAGTTACGAAATACAACGTTTTTTTTTTTTAAATGATAGGCTGGAACAGGGAAAGAGGTCCATTGGGCAATGGAGTCAAAGAGATCTAATCCAATCAAAGCAGGGTCTACAGAGAAGCTTACAGGGAAAGGTAGGAACTATGATGGATCCTTTAAAGTTTGGTAGATGGTCAAGAAGAAAAAGGGATGGAAACATATCATAAAAGGGCAGTTAAGAATCTTGGGAATGACCTTTAGGCAGAAAACATTGATATTGCTTTAAACTGGGAACAGGGTGTTTTTAAACAAATCATGAGCTTGAATCTCTTTAAAACAATAGAGAAAAGAAACACATATGAAAAATAGAGAAAAGATAATTACAGAGAGAAAACTTCACCAGCATAATGACACAGAAATCCTATAACTGTAATATTGTTTTGACAGAATATGGCTCTGTGAGCTATTTACAACAATGAATGCTTCCTTTCGGTCGGGTCCAAAAACTCTTACTCTATTAAAAACATAGATATAAATAAAAAATACAATCTTGAGGCTCAGGAGATTGAATTCGATCCTCCTGGCCGAAAATAACAAGTAAATCCCAAAAAGATCTGAACTGAAAACTAGGTCAAATCTGCTGAAAAAGGGGGTCAAATTAGACATCTTTTTCTCCTCAACGATGACACCTATTCAAAAATTGTAGGATTTTATTTTAGATGAGATTGTATGGAGAAAAAACCTCATTTGGTTTCTCCAATTTCGTCTCCATCTCACTGAAACAACTCCCGCAAAATCGTGAATGATACAAGAGAAAACAGAAGCCTGAAAAATGAGGCTCAAAGATGGATTTGATTATCCCTGCTCATGGAACCTGTGTAAATTTTGGGAGAGGTTTTTGTTCTTCATCCCGTGCTGAACAAAAACCTCTCTCTATTTTTTAAAATTCATCTCCATTTTCCTGTAATCGCATTCAGAAACATACTGGTCAAAAACATTGCGAAAACAGTTTTTTTGGGGAAATGTGGTATTCCGGACCCCCCAGGGTGGTAAGTGGTTTTAGGGGGGGCCGTCCGGTGGTTTGTGGAGCTGCCATGTGTCCGGGAGTGGTATCAGGAAACAACTTTTCCGAACCCCCCCTTTGGTCGAGTGACGTAAGGGGGGGGGGGTTCCGGTACATGGAAAGGGGAGTATGGGTGGGTAGACCTTAGGATACAATTAATTTGTTTTTTTCTTTTCTTTTTTTAAATTCGTTTTTGTTTTTTTCTTTTTCGTTTTATTTTTAATATGTTTTTTGTTTTTGTTTTATTTTGTTTATTAGTTTTTTTTATTATTATTATTTACTTTTTATTTTATTTTGTTTGTTATATGTTTTAATATATATTATTATTATTATTATTATTTTATATGTTTTGTTTTTATTTATGATTATTATATTTTTTATTTTAATTTGTTTTTTAAATAATGTTTTTAGATTATTGTTTTTATTCAATTTTGATTTAGTGTTTAATTAATAAAACACTAACCTAGTTACTAACAAACTAACTTAATTATTAATCATTAATTTATTATTAACAAAACTAACCTAGTCTATTAATCTAACTACATTAATTTAATTAATATTACTTTATTGCACTAATTAATGTTAAAAATTGCCACTAACCATTTATTACTAACCTAATGTTTTTTATCCTAAGCTTGCTTATTGCAATGTAGGGATGAAAATGGCAAAGGGGTGCAGAAGTGAAGGATGAGGGAATGAAGGGCACAACAAGGTGATGAAGGATCAGGCAGGGTGATGAAGGATCGAGCAAAATGGATGGAGGTGAAAACGGAATCAACCGAGCCCAACAAGCTAGATGTCTTCATCATGGGAGCAACGCCAGATAAACAACTGAAGAATCAAGTTACCTATGATTATAGGACCCCAACATATGCTCCACTTGGGGATGACAGCTCTTTCAGGAGGTGTCAAGAACCACTGATCTCTAGACATGTAGATCGATGTTTTATTTATTGGGTTGATCCCAAAATCTTATTCTGCAACCTGTACATGTTTTGATCTTTCAAATGAAACCCAATCAAAATGAAAACTGCTGAAAAGAGATGCTTGGAATGTTGAGCTTATTCACACTCTCTTGCCTACCCTATACTATTGAAAATCATGCTAAATCAAATAATACAAAAATGCCAATGAAGCCAATCAAGTAGTTGTTGAGACCAGTGGACTTCTTGACTGCTTGTTTGCATAGTCAAAAAGGAAACGTGACCTTCTGTCCATAGATTCAAAAGTGCAAATTGTAATGGCCACTGCTGAAAACATGATTGATCTTTACAACAAAGACCTCGACAATCCTAAAGAACAAAAGTAATGCTTGAGATAGACTGGGGCTCTGCAGTGAAAAATTTCTCCATATAGGTAACTATAGGATCAAGGTAGAATTGACATGTTCCTTGATTTTTAAATTTAGCTAAGTCAGAAACATGATCTGGCACTGTATCTATGTTATTTGCATCTTCATGCAATTTTTGATATGGCTGCAAAATTTTTTGTTGAACTTTGAAGTGAGACTCTTGTTGAAGCAGACCCTGAAAGAGACTGCCTAATCATGTCTATATCATAACCTCTTTTAAGTTCATAGTTGGCCAATGAACCATGACTTTGACAACACAAGTCATCCAAGAAATCAGCTACTAGATCTTGTAGGAACTGAGATGTTTGTTGCATTGGTTCCAATGAAAGTTCTTGATCTTCTGTGTGCTTATCATCCATGACATAATTAAAAAAATTCTTCAAAAATTGAAATGAATCAAAGAGAAATGGTACAAAGTTATTTTGGGTTAACTCATATTCTATCTCGGGCTCTAAGCTTTCATCTAGAAATTGAAAATCAATGTAGCTCAAGGGCTGCAATTCTGGGTCTAGAACAACTTCCATATCTTCAATGACATCTTCAACTGAGTGGTCAGAACATTCTTCATCTTTACTATCAACAACTTGTGTATACTTTTCTCTTAGAATTTGAAATGGAGAGAAACATAGAGGCATAGATCTTTCACTTACTCTAAGATTTGTTGTGTTTTCCTCCTTGCTGTCATAATCAGTATGCACAGGCTAACTGTCATATTTGAGTTGTAACTGATATTCTTCTTGCCAACAACATGTTGTTGATTGCTTTGAACATTCAACATCTATTTCAGCCACATAATCATCATCATATTGATTATACTTGGGTAAATTATCCAGGTAGGAAATGTCATCGAACATGCACATCATATCTGTTGGTTGTTCCTTTGCAAGTTGAGATGGAGTTTCATCTTTGACTGTGTCATGAATTGAATACATGAAATGATCGTTTTCCAATCCATGATACCAAGGGTGAGCTACAAAGTGTTTGGGAACAATGACCCGTTCTTTCTCTGTAATCAATGGGACATGATGCCTTTGAACAACGAGTTGTTCTCCTATGCTAATCATGCCTAACATTTCTTCCATGGTGTTTGCCAAAATGTCTGGCTTAGCTTCTGAATATTTCATCTGCTCCTTTTCTTTGTTCTTTATGTCTTTTGCCTCCAACTTTGATCTTTTGATCAACAAATTAGCTTCCCCACTAATTGCATTGTCCTACATCTCCTTGAGTGTAGTAGTGTTCTTTTCTCTCAACTGAAATGCCATCTTTGGATCAAAGAAATCTGGGTAGCATAAAGAGCAGAACCATGAGGTGGTCTTATATCAGCAGGCATGTAATTGTAAACTCGATTGAATCTAGATGAAAAGTGTTGCAATGTCTCTCCCGACTGTCTTTTCAAATGATCATACTCTTCTAAAATGAGAAAAATGTTTCTCCTAATCTCCCATTTACCACGAAGACTTCTATAAACTGCTGAAGATTTGGAATGCTTACAGCTGACAAAGTTTTGAACCATTCCTTAGCTCTACCTTGCAAAGATAAAGCGAAAATCCTAATGTAGGCATCAACTTCCTCAACCTCAAAAAGGTCAAGAAAATTCTCAAAACCTTGAATGTGTTTCTCAACAGTGATATTATCATGTTCTCCATCAAATATGGGAAGATGTTTGTAATAATTGGCAGGGAAATCATGGAGTATAGGGGGGTAAGATAAGAGGCTTGTATCTATCTGGAATATTTACAAGTGTAGGAGTCTGTACAAGATATGTAAAACTAGGCTTGATCTCTTGAGGTTCCTCAGGTTGAATTTGAATAACATGAAATTCAACAATATGGTCTTGGCCATGTTCACAAAAAGGGAAGAAATAATTAAAAATGAAATCAATTACATCTTGGATAAAATTCCAACTTAAATACCTGATCTTTTCAGATGGTCTGGTCATGTTTCAAGTTCTTCCTCCAATGGATTCTTTGAATTGGCACTGTCTGGAGTTGATTAGAGTCATCGGGTGAAATATTTAAGCCTTCTTGTGTCTGGTAACTGTCCACCATCAGTGATCAGATCTGGAACATGAAGTGCACTATTGGAGAAATTTCCCTAGTATGGTCGTCATTCTGTTAGCACTCTCTAATTTGCCCAAGGTTGTGGAGGCAGTCATAGAGGCAACAACAAAACTGTTTGGAGTCAAGGATCTAGCCCTCCAAGACTTAGAGAGGGATCTCTCTATAAAATTTAGATTTGTTTGAATATGGATCTTAGGCTAGTTATGAAATACATTGTTGTTGTTTTTTAAATGATTGGCTAGAACAGGGAAAGAGGTCCATTGGGAAATGAAGTCAAAGAGATCCAATCCAATCAAAGTAGGTTCTACAGGGAAGCTTACAAGGAAAGGTAGGAACTAAGCTGGATCCTTTAAAGTTTGGTAGATGTTCAAGAAGAAAAAGGGATGGAAACAGATCATAACATGGCAGTTAAGAATCCTGCGAATGACCTTCAGGCAGAAAACATTGATATTTCTTTAAACTGGGAACAAGGTGTTTTAAAAAAAATCATGAGATTGAATCTCTTTAAAACAATAGAGAAAAGAAACACATATGAAAAATAGAGAAGACATAATTACAGAGAGAAAACTTCACCAACATAATGACATAGGAATCCTGTAACTATAATATTGTTTTGATAGAATATGGCTTTGTGAGCTGATTACAACATTGAATGCTTCCTTTCGGTTGGTTCCAATAACTCTTACTCTATTACAAACATGGATATAAATAATAAAATACAATCCTGAGGCTTAGGAGATCGAATTCGATCCTCCTGGCCAAAAATAGCAAGTAAGTCCCAAAAAGATCTGAATTGAAAACTGAGTCGAATCTGCTGAAAAAGGGTGTCAACTCAAACATCATTTTCTCATCAATGATGACACCTGTGTAAAAAATGTAGGAGTTTATTTTATATGAGTTTGTCTGGAGAAAAAACCTCCTTTAGTTTCTCCAATTTCGTCTCCATCTCACCGAAACAACTCTCGCAAAATCGTGACTGAAACAGGAGAAAACAGAAGCCTGAAAAATGAGGCTCAAACATGGCTTTGATTCTCCCTTCTCATGGAACCTGTGTAAATTCTAGGAGAAATGTTTGTTCTTCAGCCCATGCTGAACAAAAACCTCTCTCGATTTTTGAAAATTCATCTATGTTTTCTCGGAATCGCCTTCGGAAATAGACTGGTCAAAAACGTTGTGAAAACGATTTTTTGAGGAAAGGTGGTATTTTGGACCCCAGGGTGGTAAGTGGTTTTAGGGGGGGATCTGGTGGCTTGTGGAGTTGCCATGTGTTCGACAGTGGTATCAGGAAACAACTTTTCTGGACCCCCTTTGGTTGAGTGACGTAAGGGGGGGTTCTGGTACATGGAAAGGGGAGTGTGGGTGGGTAGACCTTAGGATATAACTAAATTTTTTTTTTTTTGTTTTTTTTTTAACTTCGTTTTTTCTTTTTGCTTTTTCGTTTTATTTTTTTATATGTTTTATTTTTTATTTTTATTAGTTTTATTATTATTATTATTTACTTTTTATTTTATTTTGTTTGTTATATGTTTTAATATATATATATTTTTATTATTATTTTATATGTTTTGTTTTTATATATGATTATTATATTTTTTATTTTAATTTGTTTTTTAATTAATGTTTTTAGATTATTGTTTTTATTCAATTTGTATTTAATGTTTAATTAATAAAACACTAACCTAGTTACTAATAAACTAACTTAATTATTAATCATTAATTTATTATTAACAAAACTAACCTAGTCTATTAATCTAACTACATTAATTTAATTAATATTACTTTATTGCACTAATTAATGTTAAAAATTGCCACTAACCATTTATTACTAGCCTAATGTTTTTTATCGTAAGCTTTCTTATTGCAATGTAGGGACTAAAATGCCGAAGGGGTGCAAAAGTGAAGTATGAGAGATTGAAGGGCGCAGCAAGGTGATGAAGGATTGGGCAGGGTGATGAAGGATCGGGCGAAATGGATGGAGGGGAAAATAGAATCAACCGAGCCCAGCAAGCCAGATGTCTTCATCACGAGAGCAACACCAAATAAACAGATGAAGAATCAAGTTACCTATGATTATAGGACCCCAATACCATCATCGTCATGGTTGTTGTCATCATCATCATCGTTGTGGTTGTTTTCATCGCCATCGTCATCATCGCGGTTGTCATCATTTCCATCCTTATCATTGTCATCATCAACATCATCGTGATCATCGTGATCATCATCATTTTCATCATGATCATTGTTGTTATGAAAATCTAATTCCTATGATTTTGGGTCACGGGCCACAACAAAGTAGTTCCCTAAAAGACTTCTCTAAAACTTTAATTAAGTAGTTAATTGAAAGTAATTACCAATAGTAACTAAAATTTGGAAGAAAAGAAAGAGAACATACCTGTAACCTATCATTTGAATTCGATCCAACTTGAGGGATTATGCTCTAGAAATCCTTCACAACGATCTTTTGAAAGTCCTGCAAACAAAGAAGTGTGTAGCTGCAAGAAAGTAGTTATTCGTTAACTAACCAAATATAATCAATGTACTTTCTATGTTATATTCAAAATAAGATACACATAATCTCATCAAAAACATGAATTAACAAAGAAAAGTGGACAAGAATGAGAGTTCTTTTATTGAAAATAGTAAAAGGGGTTGGTTACAACCTGTAACTACTGCGACATGATCCCAGAACTAGGCTCCAAGTTCCTCCACCCAAGGAATAAGATGAAAAGTACTACCTCCGAAGTGATTTGTTTCAGCAACTCCAAGAAAGAAATGGACTTCTTCCCAACGAGATAAAAGGAAACACAAATCCTGAAAACAAGGGTTTTCAAGGGGGAAGACAATCTCATAAAAATAGAGAAACATGGGCTTGGAGGGCTATAAGGAAATTTTCAGCATAAGGTTGCATCTCTTTGATATGATTTTCCTCCATCCCAAGGATATCTTTTATACCCCCTTTTGATAGTTGGAGTAGTTATGAACGGGCTATAGTAAGTCGAGAACCTAGGGAACCCATCAAATCCACCCTAAATGTTGGGATTTATTATTATTTTTGAGCCAATTAAACATGTATGTGGGTTGGTGACTAGAAAGGCACATATGTACACAGGTTGCTTTAAGAAGAATCACGTACATCTAGAAAACTGATATTTTTTAAGATAATTTTAGGGAGAAAAAGGGGAATTTTTCTCCTGCAAACAGGGAAATGGCTATAACTGATGTCAGTGAGTCGTCATGCGCATATGTGGTATCAAATGACACTATAACAGATGCCCCCTATTGTGCCAGGTTAGAAGAGAAACTAATGGCCGAAATACATTAAAAATAGTCATGAGATTATGGAGGGGCCATTGGATAGGAATAGTTGAAGTCTAGTCCTGAAACAATATCTACAATAGAAACAAGTAAGATACTCTCTTCTCAAGTTAGGAATTCCCATGCTTGAGTGCGATGTAAGCATGGCCACCAAATCAAGTGCACCACAGATCCATGAGTAATGAAATCATAACTGATGTCCATGGTCACACAAAATATATACAGTGGATCCATGTGATATATAGAAGTAGCAATCATGGCCATGAGAAAATACATAGTGGATCCATGAAAAAATGTATATCATAGCTACAAATGGATACACAGTGGAGATATGTCTCAAAATCAAAATAGAGGATATCTAGAACCAATGGAGTGAATAAATTGATCCTCTAAAAGTACCAATGTCGAAGCGGTTGGTACAATCAATACAAGTTGGGTGGGAGCACAAAAGAGGTGATTCTTTTACTTCACCCAAAGTCTTTAAAACAATCTGACATGGTAAGAATCTACATTATGTGAATAAATGTGTTGGACTCTAACACAGTGAAACATCGTTTGAATATTGATCATTGGTGTATACCATTAGCAAATGTGAGACAACCCACTGATAATGATAATAGGAGTCAAGGTACCTAGTACAATCTAACAAGTGTGAATAAAGGATTTGATGTCGAACACCTGATAGAATATATCGGGCTGGGGAAATTGATGTATTCCCACTATCAATAGCAAGGGAACCTGCCACTGATGACTGCAAGCCCCAAGGTACTAAAAATAACTCTAGATCCCTATCCCATAGTAATATTTGTTGAAGTCAATAGGAAGAGATCCGTTGGAAGGAAGGCATTAGGGAATCCTTCGTCATCCAACATGACGAGTAGCAGAAGGCAAAATATCTTGAAGGACTTGGATGAAAATATTGAAAGGACCAAACCAAGGTACGACTTCAGCATGTACCATATGGAATATAACATGAGAGAGACTCTCTAAATAGTAGCCATTGATGGAGACTACTGTTAAATATGGGGAATCCACCAATGGGGTCAAATGGAAACCAAGGTACAAAATGAATCTTGAAGTGTGATAATGGTTGTTGATGTCAAACACAAGGGAAACCACTTAGTCAACGACCAAGTGGGTGTGTTGTGGTCGGCAAGCCCAACAGATTCACAACCTCTACCGAGATGAGGTTCTTCTGGCTCCCGCTGTCAACAATGAACTGCAACGGGGAACCCTTTACCCACATCTTGGAATGGAAGAGACACTCTGCCTCCTCTGGATCTTCTGGTTCCTCCTTATGGATCTTCGTGGTGGCAACAGTGGCGTTGGGCTCTGCATCGATAATCTGCTTCCCCCTGTCATTCCCCTTGTTAGGCTCTAATTCAGAGTCGGAGCATGCATCCGATTCAGAAGCCTTCAACTCGGCTACCAGTGACTGCTTGGCCCGACACTCACTTGTGTTGTGAGTGGAGCTCTTATGGAACTCACACCACTTCCCCGTGTCCTTTTTTGGCTTCGTGGTGTTGTTCTTTGCTTGTGGATTTGGCGGGTTGTCCTGGGCTACCCCGCCTTGGCTTGGTCCTTTGTTTTTCGGTTTGGGAGTACCTTTCCCGTGCTTCTAATTTGCAGACCCAAAGTCTCGCTTCTTCTGTTTGAACTTTTGCTCAATCTTGGCAGCATATCGGTATGCCACACCAAGTGAGGAGATGTCGAGGAACTCCATTTCCTCCTGAATGTATCTGTGCAGACAACTGCGGTACTTTA
>ML836348.1:0-14419 GCA_009831015.1 Picea engelmannii | reverse complement strand
CCAAAAACCTAACCCTAGGAGATGAAGCACCAAAAGTCATGTGGGCCCCGTTTGGGTAAGTTAGTACATCAACTTCCCGGGGTCGTAACTTTTGCATACGATCTCCGTTTTAGGCGTGTGATAGATCGTTGGAAAGGTATCGTTGAGGAGATTCATTTTGGGGCCTCAATCATGCCTTTGGCTATCATTGAGAACCTCGATCTCAAAAAACCTTCATTTAGGCCCCCAAAATGGCCCCAGAAGTTAAAACCTACTAAAAATAGTAAATTGCCAAAATTGCCAGAAAACTATTTTGAGCCAGTCGGAAAAGGTGGGTGGCCACCGATATCCACCTGGATCAACAATGTACAAAATTTACAAGAAGGACGCCTAGGCATGACAACTTAAGAATAATACTTCTTAAGGTAGAGCCCATTTCTAGGCTTTGGAAGTGCATTTTATTTAAAATATTGAAGCTCATAGGATCCTTTCTATAGGGAACATCTCATAATGAATGGTCCATGCCACAATGGATTAGACTTACCTGCCCCAAGGCGTATTTTTCTTAGTCGTAGACTAACACAAGGCCCCCTTCAGAGAAGGATCTGGGGTGCATGGACTTATCGCAATTGGCCTTGAAATGCTTATTGTGTGCCTTATTTGCTATAGTATCATCTTGACACTGCTCATCAAGATGGTCTAAGTAAACAATTTTCTATTCCAGTTCAATTGTTTTAGGGAGGATCTCTATAACAATCTTAAGCGAAGAGATCTCGCATTAAATAGGAAAAACTACTTCTACCCCATGGATGAGTTGAAAAGGTGAGAATCCCATTGCAGTTTTGACTAAGGTTCGGTAAGCCCACAATGTCAGGTATAACATCAAATTCCAATTTTATTTGCTCACGTTGTCAGTTCATTAAAATCTTCAGCATGACCATTAACCTGGGCATAGTAAGGAGAGGAATGCTCCTTCCTAAAACCCATTTTTTATGTTCACTCTAACATCATACGGTTCTAAAAATGACTTCCATGGTCGGTGACAATATCCTTTGGAACCCCAAACCTAGCTATAACCTAGTTAAACACAAAAAACATTGTGGTTTCACAATCATTAACAAACGTCATCATGGACTCTGCCCACTTTGTAAAATAGTCTACAACCACTTTGATATATTGATGCCCCCTAGCCAAAACTAGGAAACATGTTATAAAATCAACCCCCCACTTGGTGAAGGGACCGAAGGTAATGATGGGAAACGCAGGAGAAGAATGTGCACACATCTTTTTAGAAAGGACCTGGCAAGGATGACATTTCTTGACCACTTCCACACAATCTTTAAATATCATTGGCCAAAAATATCTGACGCACAAAATCTTTTGGGTTGTTTCCAACCCAAAAAAATGACTTCCACATGCTCCACTATGACAATCATTCAGAACCAACTCCACTTCCTCGTTAGTGAGATAGTGACAAACAATTGAATCTAACCCTCGACGATACAAAGTGTTGCCAATAATGAGATAGTTCTTCACCATATGGAGAATCTATCGTTGATCATCTCATGATGTGAAGGAAACTTATGAGTCTGGAGATATATGATGATATATCCATACCAAGGATAGGACAAAGAGATGAGGAAAATATGCTCATCAGGAAACGAGTCAATAACTACGTCATTCTCCTTCTCTGTTGGAAACTCTGATATAAGTTCAACAAAGACTAAGGACTTATTGGATTTGGAAAAAGAAAAATCCAAATAAAATCAACCCCCCCCCCCCTATTGTTTTGGGAGAGAAGGGAAGGGTGTGGCCAACGTTGGTACTGGCCTCCTCCATGGGAAGAAAAATACTATTCATTGGAGCTTAGCCCATCGAAAGATCTCTCTACCTCATGATCATCCCCTTCAAAATTGCTAGCTAACTTAACCACATTACCTTCCAATCAGAAATCACATGAGTAATAAAATGGTTCAGGAAGAGAGGGGAGATCTCTTGCTTCTGTTGTGATGATAAATGTTGGTTGGAAAGAAGTGATGTTGGATATCTCCTGCTTCTATTGTGATGATAAATGTTGGTTGGGAAGAAGTGAGGTTGGAGATCTCCTTGCACATTTCAGTAGTCAGAGGAAATATTGAGGTTATCTCTAAGCATTTGATTATTTTCTTCCATATCCTCTCCCACTTAGCTTGTTGAGTAGGAGATAGAACTAGGAAATCCAGACAAGAGGGTGAAGGAAGAGGAAGATCCTCCAATGGAACCTCCACTGAACCAATTCTCAAATCTTTCATAGGAGAAGGTGGAGCCTGTAGATCCAAACAAAACTTCCCTCTGCTAGGCTAATAACCCTTCCAAGGAGAAACATCCAGGGGAATAAGGGAGGGCTCACCACAAGGTGATGGTTGCATCTACTTATCCCTCCAAACATTTTGAGTGAAATGAAGATCACAATGAATACACTGAAAGGGAATATTTTCGTAGTCCATAGTTTGAGTATAGTGAAGCGACCCAACATCATTTCAATAGACTCATACAGACCCGAGCTCAGATCTAGATCGACTAAAATCTTTGCTACAGACCGTGCATTGGAATATTTGTAGGATTCTTCTGATAAAATAAATTTAACCAACGTATTTCCAACTTTCTCCATAGCCAAGTCCAACCAGAGCTCCAATGGCAATGGAGGTAATCTTACCCATACTAGAGTTTATTTGGAGAACTCTTTGTGCGCTTTGAAACCTGGGTTCCAAGTTTTGAGCGAGAGTAAAGAATTATCATAAACCATTCACCTTTGAGATTCCTGCTTGCATCTTCTTCTGAGTGAAAAATAAATCCTATCTAGCCACGTTCAAGGAGATGTAAAATTGACCCTTTTTCTAGCACTGTACTCCATTGGAGATGAGTCCACCTACTGAGGGATTTTAGGCTCATTTTTCTCCCTAGAAACTTGATGACAACAACTTTACCAAGAAAATAGGCTACTTGTTCAACCTGCACATCATTTCCAACAACAAGGGACACTCCCTAGCCTTTCAAATTCACTACCTTCCTCCTTTTGGATCTATTTTGACCCACTTCCTCCTTTTCCTTCTCTTCTCTACGTGAATCCTCAATCTTCGAGCTGAGGGAGGAATATTTCTGGGCATTGTGATCTACCTCTGGGACCTGTACAATATGAAAACCCTTTTCTTGGTCGTTCTCTAGAAAAAATCTTTGGTGAGCAGAAGTGGAAGAAAATTCAAGTTCAATTACCTTAGGCACAGCTCGAGGCTCCACCTCCCCAGTCACGTGCCCCCCCAAGCTGGCCCCTTACCGAAAAATCTCTTCTTCCGACAACATATCCTCGATGTAATCAACAAGTGGCTCATACTCTGTCATGTGTACAACTCACTCTCCTCTTCTAGCTTATTGCACCCTACTCAGAGGGCGAGATCCCATTAAGAGACTAAGGAGATGCTTGTGAAAAACTTTGTACCTAGAGATCCGTGGAAGCCCTCATGCGACCTGTGGCTACCCTCCTTTCCCAATCTACAATTACCTGTATCTTCTAGGGTCTACTATTAAGCATTCTCCTAATATAACATGACAAAGTATTAGATATTTTACTCCTTGTAGAACTCACTCCTATCTAACTTGGCACACAACTTAATGCTTTATAAATATTTACAATTTTTTATGCTCCTCATGTTCTACTTCATCCCTTGAATAGATCATATTTTAATATGATGAACGCTAAAATAAACTTATCCAACTACTTTTGAAAAAATATATTCATTATCCCCATAAAAGTAGCAGGCACAACTAAAAAGGTAACACCATGAACTCATAGTGTCCATATTGAGTCTTAATTGCATATTGTCCATATTAACTTTTAATATTTATTTTATGGATTTCTTCTTATAATACTTAATTTTATAGTTTAATTTGAAATTTTTTTAACACTTCTAAAGAATCAAATAAATCATCTATCCTAAATATATGGTACAAATTTTTATTTTTCATATTTAATTTACTTTCAATATGTAAGATGTTTTTGGAGATCATCAAAGCCCAAGTTTCAACTAAGTTTTCTAAATGAACTTCCTTTCAAGTAATAACCCTTCTAACTCACTAAGGAATGCATCTTTAAACACCTATACTTATGCAAATGGCGTTCCTAACCTAAATTGCTTATTATTGTCATTAACATTTTTATGGATATAAAATTTTCAGTCACCTAAATTTCTTATTATTGTTGTCATCATAATATTCTAGAAAAAGTTGTAATTTCTATTTAAAAAAAAACTAAAATTAAATTATGTTATAATAAAAAAAATACTAACTCGGATATTAAAAAAAACATATAGATTGTTCTCCCACTGAACTAAATATAAAACTATTATGCATTTCAAGACTATTTCAAACCTAAAAGTTCATCATGCACAAGACCATACAATCCAAAAAGTTACATCAAAATGGAAAATTTTGCTTAATAATTATCTCACAATAAACATCTACAATCTGCAGCAAATCACTTTTTTGTTGTTGTTTAAAATGAATTTTTGAATGTAAAAAAGGATTCAACATGCTTAAAAAAACCCTGAAACATTCTGATTATACATAAATAACCACTCAAATTTGTGGATTTAACAATTTCTTAATCAAATATTCCCATTATACATAAATAACCACTCAAATTTGTGGATTTAACAATTTCTTAAGTAAATATTCCTATTATGCATAAATAACCACTCAAATTTGTGAATCTAACAATTTCTTAAACAAATATTCCTAAAAAAAAAGGCAAAAAAAAATCATTTAGTAGAACGTTTAAACTAAGACGTTTATCTTATACAATATTTCATGTTACATTACAATATACAATATGAACAATAATTTCTTTTCCTAATTAATTTATTATTTCATTTTACATTTTACATTTTTAAGGTATAAAAATGGTGAATTATTAATATAATTTTATTACTTAGTTACAATCAATAATAAGTTATAATATATCATTAATATAATTTTATTTTATTACTTAGTTATGGCTAATAGAAGCAAGAATTATTCAAAACTCGATAAAAGTTAAATTTAAAGATTATTAATTATAATATATCATTAATATATTTTTATTACTTGGTTATAGTTAATAGAGGAAAGAACTAATTAAGATTGGGTAAAAGTGAGATACAAAATATTAATAAATAAAATATACTAATTGTACTAAATTAAATATATTATGTGGAATTAAAAAACTAAAAATGATTATTCAAAATTTAATTAAAAATAAATAAAAAAAAATATTTATTAAAAAAATAAAATAATAAAAAATATATAAATTACATGATTTCAACTTATTAAATCTATCACTTCAAAACTAAAATTAAAATATAACTAACATTTACTTTCTAAAAAATTACATTTAAATTAAAATATAACTAACATTTACTTTCTAAAAAATTACATATAAATGTAAATGTTAAGTTTAATTTAACTCAATTAAATATAAAATATATAAACACGATCACTACAAATATATAATTGCATTCCACTACAATATATATATTTATACATTTTATTTCAAGCTACCTACAACTCCACTTCTTAAAAAGGAATTTAGGGTTTTTTAATTTTTTTATTGTTTATGAGACCAAAGAGAAAGGGATGACGTGGAAGGCCAATCCCTAGAACTATAAATATCAAGAGGGTAGACGAAAATAGGAATCCATTAGTTACTGTTTTAAATAAACTTATGCTTACTGCGCTAGGGTTTTTTGGCAGAGTAGCATGACATGGTTTTTATGGCATTTGCCGAGAGAGGAAGACGAAAGACGTATTTCTTCCAGGATTCACTCCTCGGCCGTATGGAAGGTGCCAGCCAGAAGTGTCTTGATCTCGGCTGCGTATCGACCCCGCGACCTCTTTTTCTGATACCTATGTAATGCGTTTTTTCCTAAGGCCCTAAAAAAAAAGAAGGGGATGCCCTTACAGACGAGGACAAGGAAGGTGGGCCTCCATGGCTACCGGAGACGCCAATGTCTTCTGGAAAGTGCAATATAAGCCTCAGAAAGTGGTCGGGAATCGATACACGGCACAGATCAGAGGCCGTTCAACAAAAACCGTTGTTTTCGTGCTTTCAAGAACTTCCTCAGGATTGCCAAGGTTAGGGTTGATTTCTTTTGGGTTTTAAAGATTCTATTAAGCTAAATATCATTTATTTTTATGGCTTGTTATTATCACAGATTTTTACTACCATGATCCGTAATATTGGATGGTTTTTTATTTGGTCATATCAAGTTTTTTTTTGTGTTTTTTTGTCAGAATGGTTGTTTTAGATTTATTGTGTTTTGATTTTTTTCATTGGAATCTGGTAATATAAATTTAGTTGCATTGTTTTAATTGTATTTTAGAATGTATAAATAAATTCATCTTTTTGAAAAACAAAATTATTAAAACATTCAACAGATTTAACCACGTAATTTCAAACAATGAAAAAAATCCAAAAAAAACCAAAAAAAAACAAAACCTAAAACGTTTAGGATACAGCCTTTCTAAACAAATCTATATTCATCAAAGTGATGTTGTTTACCTTATTAAACTTGAACGTGCTACCTAAAATCGTGGAATACAACTAGATTTTTTGGACCTTTTGAAAAACAAAACTATTAAGCATTCATACAGATTTAGCCACCCGATTTTAAACAATGAAAAAATCCAAAAAAAAACAAAACCTAAAACGTTTAGACTACGGCCTTTCTTCTAAACGAATCTATATTCATCAAAGTGATGTTGTATGCAGATTTTAATTACCTCATTGAACTTGAACTTGCTACCTAAAATAGTGGAATGCAACTGGATTTCTTGGGCTTGCTTGTAGGTGTAAGTTTATTCAGAAAATGTTTATTTCAGATTTTAATTTGGATTCCACTATTTTAGGTAGCAAGTTCAAGTTCAATGGGGTAATTAAAATCTGCATACAACATCACTTTGATGAATATAAATTCGTTTAGAAGAAAGGCCGTAATCTAAACGTTTTAGGTTTTGGTTTTTTTTTTTTTGGATTTTTTCATTGTTTGAAATCGGGTGGCTAAATCTGTATGAATGCAACGAGATTTTTTGGACCTTTTGAAATCCAGGTCAAAGTGATGTTGTATGCAGATTTTAATTACCTCATTGAACTTGAACTTGCTACCTAAAATAGTGGAATGCAACTGGATTTCTTGGGCTTGGCTTGTAGGTGTAAGTTTATTCAGAAAATGTTTATTTCAGATTTTAACTTGGATTCATGCTGGCTATTATTTCAATGGTACTTCAAATGTTTTAGATTGGTGTTCATGATTTTAAATTAAAAATGGTATATTATAAGTAATTATTTAAAAAATTTAATGGGTTTAAAGTTGGATTATTTATAAATAGGCAATTACTAAATATGTTTAGTTTTTTTATATAACTAAATTAATTACTAAATTAATAATTAATGATGGATTTTATTCACATTATTTTATTATTTATTATTGATTTATTGTTTCTGATGAAGGTATTTTATTATTGATTCACCCATATTTATTTCAATTAAGTAATTAATTTGTAAGATGACAATTAATAATTTATTTATTAATATTTATTATTCATTAATATTTTAAAAATGTGAGTAATTAATTATGATTAGGTAAAAGTTTGTCTTCCTCAAATATAAAGAAACATGTTAACAACTCAAGGCTTAAAAGGGCGACTTTCTTTTAGGTGGTTGGATTTTGTCACACATATTTATATAGTGTGTAGTAAATCTTTATAAATATAAAATAAGGTAAATCCTTAAGCTTGATAATCAAACCCTTGTCTTTAGAAATACCCAATACTTCTTATGGAAATAATCACTCCATCAAGCTATGCTCCTTACAAAACAATGCATCCAACATCCATCCTTTTAACTACCTAGTGGACCTTTAATGAGGCTCCATTACATTTATTCAATACTAACTTCTTATTTTCTTAGTAGGGATTGGTAGATATTTAATAAAGCAAGTGAAGTCCAATAAGCATAATGTGGGTCCTAACCACTTATCAAGGATTGAATCATAGAAATTAGATGGTTCATTAGATGATCCACTGCTAGATGCTAACTTATTTTGGGTAGAGTCTATCCTTAACTACCTTGAGGAGATTGCATTATTCTTAACCATGGGTGTAGCACTTACAAAGTATTCAACAACTCAAAAGAGATATTTTGTAGCCAGAGCTTCAAATTATTGATTAATATCTGGTCAACTACATAAGATAGGGAGTAATAATATACTTTAGTGTTGTTTCTTGGACCAAAAACACCTTGATATACTCTAGGAATGTCATCATGGAATTGTGGGAGGGGGTAAAGCAATAGCCTGCAAGATCTTGCAAGCTAGCCTCTAGCGACCCACCATATTTGAGGATGAAAAGGAGTATGTGAAGAATTGGAATGTGTGCCAAAGGATTAGAAAACCATTAAGAAGGGACAAACTACCCTTGCACCTAGTTCAAGAACTTCAACCATTTGAGAAATTGGTTGTTGACTTTGTAGGATCCATTAACCCACCAACCATGCACTCTTGGGTGTGCTACATTATTGCTACAACCAATTATCTCACAATATGAGAAGAATGAACTCCCACTAAGGATTGTTCCATCAATGATGTAGCTCATTTCGTCACTGAGCATATCATTACTAGGTTTTTCTACCCTAGGAGTTGGAAGAGTGATTAAGGTCACCATTTTATCAGTACCATGATTGCAAATATCACTCGAGAGTTCATGATCCAACACCATAAGAGTAGTCCATATCATATGTAAACTAATGGTATAGCGGAAGCCTTCAATAATATTTTGGAACATGAGTTGATCAATGTAGGTTCAATAAACCGTAATGATTGAGATGAATAGATTCCCACCATCCTATGGGATTATAAAAATAAATAAAAAGTTGACCAAGAAAACACCATTTCATCAATTAATATATGGATGGGAGGTAGTGATGGGAAACGCCATAAGAGTAGCCCATATCATATGTAAACTAATGGTATAGTGGAAGCCTTCAATAATATATTGGAACATGAGTTGATCAAGGTAGGTTCAATAAACCGTGATGATTGGGATGAATAGATCCCCACCATCCTATGTGATTATTAAAAAAAATTAAGAAATTGACCAAGAAAACACCATTTCAATTAATATATGAATGGGAGATAGTGTTCCCAACAAAATTTATAGTTACGAGGCTATTTATTATGTAAGCTACCAATATTTATGAGAAATAATCAATTGTAAAATGACTAACCAAATTGATGCAAGTAGAAAAATCCATATTTTTAAGTCAATTTATATCAAACATTTGAAATGGTTAAGTAGAAGGCATGGTATGATCAACACATAAATACCAAAACCTTTCAAGGGAGATATACTCTTACTTTATGACAGTAAGTACCTAAAGTATCTAGGGAAGCTACAAATGCATTGGTTGGGTCCATTCCTAGTTGTAAACATAAGAGATTATGGTGTTATTTATTTGGCTCAGCTAGATGGATTTTTTTTTGGCTAGGATGGCTAAATCCCACCCACATAAATCTCTTTACTCCAATCCATTGACTCAAATTCATTTACTTCTTTTATTAGCATGGGTTCCTTCAAGCTAGGTTATGTCTATTTTAGTTTTCCTTGTTTCAAGTTATATTCAGTTTTTTAGTTTTATTTAGTTTTCACATTTCCCGTTAAGATTATTCAATATTCGATTGGGTTTTACCTACATTTTGGTTATTTTTGTGTTTTTTTTAAAGTTTATGCCACACCTTTATGATAAGGAGGAATTTATCAATGTCCAATTACATCACTTTATGTGTGATTTTATGCCTTTCTAGTTAGGTGTAGTTAGACTGTGTATGCAAGTGTCAGGGTCAAATTTTTGGAGAAATAACTAAGTGTACATCGTCAGGTATCAGAGTCCAGTCAACTTAGGAAAGGTTTTTCCTTTGGTTTTGGTCAAGGTCATAGTAAATGGGTGATGAAAAAATGGCAATAGGATACTTCTAGTATCATTAATTAAAATATTCAAGTATCGATTATATATCAAAAAATAAGTGTCTAATTCTAAATATATCACACTAACAGAGGGGGGTTATCCATTCCACCTACCAACAATAAATGCACTGGGGTTTTTAATCCATGTGATTTGATCATTTTTACTCATATTTGCTTCTATATGTTGTGGTGATCATATCCCATTCACTTGGAGCTCAATCCCATGCCACGATGACAATAGTCAACTAAACTAGCCATTAGTGTCGACCATCTATTATTCAAGACTTCTACTAGTGAAGAAAGTATCATCAGTCTACAACTATGTGAAAGATTAAATGACAAGGTGAAGACATTTTGAGGAACATAGACCCTAATTTTTAAGGCCCCAAGTGGAAGGAGGCTCTAGTTGGGGAGGTCATGGAGCCTCGAGTGGAGTAATGGATGACCTTATTGTCCTAGTTAAAACCAAAAAAATGGTCGACCAAACTTCACTGGTGTTAGTTTGTTTCCTTAATTGCTACCATTAGTCTACAAACAACAAATTTCATTACAAAATGAGGAGGTAGCACTAGTTTGGACATCAGAGTTGGAATTGTTGTGGGATTTGACACTAATGAATTTGTTGTAGGTACCTACATTTAGAAACATTGGTGAGGTTGCATGGTGCACTAAAATAATTTATGGTGGGACACAAATTCATGCATATGATTTTGACATGCTCACACGACTATCCATGGATGCAGATGCTTTCCAAGGGCCTAAGAAACAAGAAGGAATAATGGAAAGCCTAACATGTATGAGAATCATGACACAGTGTTGAGTGGTTTTGAAGTAGGAATCCATTTAATTAGGTATTACGAGATGAGGGCGGTGTTCTAACACATGGCATGTTAGATAATGAGGAAGTCCAACAAGGGTTGATGTAGTGTACTTAATCCGTAGGAATAAAAAATTATGAGAAATATTCAAAGGAATATAATTACAAAATAAATAAATAAGGGACACAATGATATTGAACCAACATAATATAGCACTTGAATTGATAATCTAGAAAGAGAGAGAAATGTTCATTGGCCTCTTCAAGGGGACAATCTCCAATTGAGCAAATATCCAATACAATAACACTTAACAAAACATTATATATCCTTCTAACTCTTAAATAGTTTCTCACTAGCCAAACCCTAACTACTTGTGGTCCCATCATTGATGAGTACCAACTGCCTAGTGGGTTGTATTTAATAAAGATAACCCTTTACATTAAGTAACTACCCACTGACTACTTGATGGGCCTTATTCAAAGAAGATGGCATCATACATTAACAGACTGACTCCTAAGTACCCCAAAGTAGGGAGGTTAGGTTAGGGACCTAACATTCCCTTCCCCTTCAAAATAAGTGTTTCCCTTAATGTTGGAGGTGTGGAAACTATTGTAAAATCATTTTTGGTTCATAGGTGGTGTATTCAATCTATGTATTCTTCCACTATATAAAGACTTTATAAATAGTGTGTTGGCATACTCAACACTCTTGTGTGGCCAATACTACCTCTAGCTATGACCAAATGGAACCCTCATCAATTTTAGGAAGGCTATTTAGAACTCAACAATTTAGCCCCACGACCTTCTTCAAGTAGGACACATGAAACACTAGGTGGATTTTGGACTGGGCTGGAAGAGCCAATTTGTAGCAACTTTTCCAATGTGTTGAAGGATATTATAGGGTCCATATAACTTTGGCACTAGCTTTAGTGGCCCTCCTCTTTAAGCGAGGTCTACTTATAGGGATAGAGACGAAGAAGCACTTGATCCCCCTTCTTTAAAATAACACCCACGGTGATGTTGATCAACCCATTACTTCATTATATTTTAATATAAAACTATATTATTCTTAAGTGTTCAAAGAATGGTTTCTCTAGTGTAAAGTGAGTGTTAAGTATATGATCCATTTCCTAAACCTAAAATATGTTTGGTAAATATGAATCCATTGAGGGATATTGTTGGCCCAAGATAGCTTCATATGGTGACATTTTGGTAGCACCATGATAAGTGGTATTCTACCACCATTCAAAAAGGAGTAGCCATTGAACCGATTAGCAATGTCAGTTTCATGGAAAACATCAAACATCACGAATAAGTTTATATGCCCTTGTTGTAACATACCCCCATGTTGGGTACCTTAAGAATATACATCCTTGAACTAATTCCAAACTTCTAATACCATTTCAAATAAAACAAGAAGCATGCAGTGGAACAAAATCTCATGTATTATTCAAGAAAATGTTAATGAATCACATGCACATGCCAAACATAGCTTAAATAATCAATAAGCAAATTATTACACATCATAAAGAAAATATACATAGTAGAAATGTAATTTAAAGAGTAACAGAGAACTTGTCTTTATCAAATGACCACACCGATTGGCTACATACATCATATGATCCACCCAACCATAGACCTTGTTAATCTAGCTCTTTTAGTAGCAAGTCACCCCCTGAGTTGAGATTATGAATCCATAAGTATGGGTGCCTAGGCTAACTCTAAGTCTTAAACCAGTTCATCTATTGATCTATTATAATATGCTCTCTCTTTCTCACACACACCAATCCATGTTTATCATCTCTCTTTCCCCCTCAGACTACACAACCCAAAGAAAGGAACGCCCTTCTCTACAATGTAATATGTTAGGCTATTCCATTTATCTCTAGGGATCCAATGTTACTAGCCAAGAAATATTAATGCTAAAAACTCAAGGGAATATCATCTTTGGACGATTCTCCTCAATTTCCCTCATTCTCATGCACACAAGCATCATTTTTTTTTCGAAATAACCAGTAGATTCTTACAACGAACTAGCAATGGCTCTCCACCTCCAACATCTCATTCCCATGCCAAAAACCAAGATCAATAATTCCAATAACCCATCTTGGAATTCCCAACTAATTCCAAGATGGGTTGATAAAATATTATAATTTTTTCTTAGCCTCTTTATCCCCCTCTCTTGAGGAATCATAGCCCCCTATGACTCTATCCTTGTTTGTCTACAGCCAATGATGTATGTTATTATTAATATTCAATGTTATTACATTGTTAGGCCCTTCATCCTTTCAACATATAGGCTCTTCGACTTAATATCACACATGCACTCTAGCCTAAAACATATTGGCTCACTAGCCTAAAATATCATATGTACACATGAATATATAATTGGGGCAACCAAATGGGGGTATAACATTTGCCTCCCCCTTATTTATGCACTGTCCTCAGTGCATTTATATAAAATTATACATTCATATTTCTTCAAAAATATGCAAAAAATTGCAGTTACTCCTCCTAAATGGTCTCCTCATGCTCTCATATAGCATTTTCAAGGCTATACAAGGTCCATTGAACCTTTACTGGGTACTTAATTCATGTTTTCAATTTTTATTTGTCCCCATAACAACCATCAAGAAAACCTACATGTTATAGCCATTATCATGTAACAATTATTTTATCTACAAGAGTTCTCAACTCCAAAATGCAATCATGTATTCAAAAACAGGGTTGCAAACATAAATCAATACTTATCTATATGTTTTTTCTATGATTCACAAAGATTCCACGAGCAAGAGTTTAGCCTCAGACACACCCTCATGATTCCAAGCATAAGCATTCTTAAGTTGCCTCTTCCTTACTATACTCACCCTCTAGGATCAAGCATCCCCTTCACTGGTAAACAATCCCTCGTGCAATCCATATTGCCAAGGTTCTCATAGGCATCCATTGATAGCCATTGTTCAACAATTTGTGGCAATCATAGAGTTCAATGTTTCTAAAACGACCTTCTTCTTGAGCTTTCGTTCTTTCATCCATATTTTTTTTAATAACTTTGTTCTCTTAACAAGGATTTCACGTCATCCATCCTCATGTGACTACTATAACATGAAACTCTTTCATTGCAACATCTAGTAGCTCATAGAATGCTCGCAACTTCATGAATTCGCAACAATTTCATCATTCCAACTTTCATCGTATTAATTTCAATGAAATATAACATAAGCATGCATTCGCTCAAATGCATTCAAACAATGCCTTCAAGTATATATATATCAACATCATGCATGTGTACAGGTCCACTACTTGCACAGTTTCATAACTTACACATGCACATATATTCAATGCATCATTGCATTGACCCAAGAATAACATATTTCCATGGCATGTATTCCACCATATGAGTTGGAAGGTCTAACCAACACCTCAACACATCATCTAGCCACCTCCCCAGTACTTGATCGACTATCTAGACACCTTAATTTTTAGCCCATCACAATATTAGGGATACACCCTTTCAATGCTCTTTAGTGTTGGAAAGAAGGTTACAACCCAAGACATAAATACAAATAGGGAGACCACTGGACACTTGTGTAG